>VZUA01000470.1:0-21844 GCA_013401035.1 Horornis vulcanius | reverse complement strand
TGCTAGACAGTGACAGGCACAATGGGTGTCCTGTCTCCTCAGCTCTGATTCCACTTCACAGGAGGTGGGAGCTCTGGAAGTGCCTAAAACTTCCAGCTGCTCAGCAAGAGCAAAGGTATTGCATGAAAGTTTGCTTTTCTGATGTCCTTACCTTTGACAGTTCGGAGCAGGAAAGGCAACATTTGCCTTCTGATTCAGCATGCACTGAGTTAAATAAATGCAGTGCTGCTGGTAACTGTGCAGCAGATCTCTGCAGCAGAGGCTGTTCTTTAGATGGTTGCTGCAGCCTTTTTAAGGTAAAATCTTCCTGGACACTGTGACAGGAGAAATGCAAAAAGTCATGACTGGCTTGACAGAAATACCTGTCTGCGGGCTCCTCAGAATCGCTCCACCCTTTACATTTTAATTAAAAGTAGAACTTTAAAGTTCCAGAACTCTTTCTTCACTAAGATTAGTCTATTTTCCATACTTTGCATGTTTTTTTTTCCCCTCCCGTAACTTACAAAAGGAAAACCAATACTTATTGTTTTAATTTTGTCTTCCCTTCTACCTCAAATTTAGCTCTTGCATTTCATGAACAGGGATAGTTTACAAAGGGAATTTTAAGAACGTGGGTCTATTTTCCTTGTATGGAACTTCCTTTGTCATTTTAAGAAACTAAGGAGATTGCCTTCGGTAGCATGGAATGGTATTGAATAATCCAATTGTATATGTAAATTAATTATAAACATATAAATCCACATCTCATTTAGTGGAGACGTTTAGCTATCAATCTAGATATGCTACGCATGAAATATGCATAAGTATTGAACAACTAAGTCCATAGTGGTGAACAGCTGACTGACATTTGACTTTCCAGAGTGAAATATATTTATTTAGTGATCCTTTATCTAATGCTCTTTGCTTACAGCAAAATTGACAAGATATGAAAAAAATTCCCCAACCCTCTGAAAATAGACCATTTTGACTGATTATATGAGGAAAGGTCAAATATTAAGTGATGCCTGAGACATAGTTTTAGGTGCATTAGCTTTTAGGCAGCAGGGCTAATCTTCTTGGAGGGAGCACTGTTTTAGAAGACTGGCAGTCAGGTGACAGTCATCAGTCTGCTTTCTCCTTTTAGCTTTTGCCTGTGGAAACATGCTATTCAGAATCATTATCTGCATTGCAAATATATTTGTAGTAATTATGCCTCTTCAGGCTAGATGAGCCATTACGTTTTTATTGTGGCAAAAAAAAAAAAAAGATGGTTTTGAAATCTCTGTAGCAAAGTAATTAGCAAAAGTGAAGGAGGAGATAATGGGGCTGGAATTTCTTATTTCGCTCAAGTAACACGGATTTGCTATAGCAAGTTGGAGAAGGCTGATGTTTCATCCTGACTTCATCGATACTGTAGGTGCAGGAACAGCCATGAATGCTGTGCAACTGACTAATGGATTTACTTGGGTGATTAATGCCTATTATCTACTTTACTTCAGAGTTTGATACTTGCTAAACCTATCTTAATACCTAGAAATATGCTGAAATCACCTCAATTTCTTGCAAAATTACTTCTTGTGAATAGTGTGCTGCTTGATGCAAGCTAGAACATGCAGTTGGTGATACCATTAGGGAACAGGCCTGCAGAGGAGACAAAACCAACTTTGAGAACTTTCATATGTGTAAGACACAGCATGAGTTTGGAACTAGCAGTTCCCAGATATGGTGATGCTTTTTTTCTCCAACACTTAGCACCTTCTGGACAGACACTGTCTCAATTAATCTGTACTTCAGTGCAGGGTCATGGGGCATGCATGGAGGCAAAATGTTACCAAACCCTAGTCAGATGCATAATTGCTATTAAAGCTAATGGGAGTGACATGACTACATGTTAGTGTGTGCACATGGCCTGATGCTATCCTGTGATGGTGCAGGGGGTTTGCAATGCCAAGTACATGTTATATTAAGTGTTATTATATACCAATGTTAACGTGTTTGTCTGTTATCGTGATCCCTTTGAAATGCTGCACTCCTCCTTTTCCTATCTCCTGTCATGTTTCTCTTCTGCCATGTTTCTCCCCTCAACCACGCCTTGTGTTATTTGCATGACCTCTGTTCTCCAAGGATACCACACTCCTCTTTTTACTCACCCTCTCCTCAACTCCATATGGCAATGTTCTTCTCTTTCTCTAGGGAAGTCCCAGAATAGAGTTGCTGTGTTTTCAGTGGAGTTACATTTGCCAGAGGGATCATTCACCAAGAGATTCGTGGAGCATAATATGTGCCTTATGACCCTGTGCCAGGGATATTTGCCAACTTCTTCCTCCTCTCAAGGGTCTTGAGATTAGTGGCAGAGAGAAAAAGGTGCCATCCGATAGGACAGACCCTGCTTTTTATTGGGGCTGACTGACCCAAGGTTCTGTTAATGTGACTGTCTTCCACTCTTAATCTCAAGAGCTAGTTCAGATCCTTCAAAGCCTTTCTGGATTATACTGTGCATCAGTAACCTCAGAGCCAAGCTCTGCAAAGCAGTTCGAGGTGTCTTTGGGAGAAAGGCTGCACTGTTTCCCTGTTAAACATCAGTTGCTGAGGCACAGATCACCTTTCTCTGTCCCTCTATGGAAATTGATTGCAGAGTTGTGAATTGAATTGAATCAGAGTCCCAGTCACTGCAAGAGTATCCTTCCCAATTGTTTGCGACAGGGCAATTTTCATAGAAGTGGGACTTTGCTGCAGGTGTCTTCTGGCTCTTCTTTCAAGGTTTGGCATAGGTGGCTTAAGCAGGCTAATTTATAAGGAAAGCGAGTGTAAGCACCACTGGGAAGAGCCAAATGTTGTGGGCAGGCTGTCCAGACAGTGCTGAGCAATCCCTTCTTGCCCTTGGGGATACAGACTTGGATTTTACTCTTTTTCCCATGCCTCTTTAGCCCCAGTAGTTTTCCAATATGTGCTTGGTAACCTGGAGAACTAAAATGAGTGTTTTACCTCAGGGCAGAGAAAGGCAAAACTGCTAAAAAAGGCTAAAACACTGCAGAAAAAGGCTAGGCTGCTCTGCTCTGGAGGTTTATAGCCAGTGAAATGAATGATTTGAGTGTAATGGCTGCACCATGCCAGGGGAAGGGGAAGCCCTGTATAGGGAGGAATGCACGTGGCAAGATGCCCTTGATGGCAGGGCCTCAGATGTGCACGGAATCAATGGTGCGTGCATTCATGTGCTTAACAATTCTCTGTATGAACACAGTGACCTTCAGTCCTGTGGTCTTTGCTGGGAGTCTGAGAGCCAAGTACAGTTCAAGCAACTTGAGGAATATGTCTCTGCAAATTCAGGCATGCCTTGGCCTTTCTTCTTGTGCCAAGCTGAGCCTCCAATCACCTACATGATGCTCCCAGCACAAATTCACCCTTTTAACCTCTTAACACACCTTGTATATGTGCGTGCACATCCCCACGCTCTAAGGTGAAAGGGAGCCAGAGATGGCAAGCATTTTTGGGGAGGATAAGTAGGTACAAGTTAGATGGATCTCGAGGGCTGGTAGGTCTGTAGTTCATGCAGGCAAATTGAGTAATCTTAGAAAGAGATTAATACTCTATGAGCAAGCCATGCAGGAAACTTTCCATAACCTGTGAAACAGAAGGTGAAATCAGGTCACAAAACTTTGTCTTTAGCAGGTCTCAAAATTTGTAATCAAATAACTATTGATGTAGTTAAGCATGATATAGCATAGGCAATATTCCTGAAAGAGGAGAAATGGGGAGAAAAACCTTTGGATGGCCCCCAAAATCTCAGTTTTTACTCTGATATTAACCTGTTATTGTTGTCAGCAAGTTTTTATCTCTTGGTGTTTTTTCCCTCCCACCCTTGCACGGATCATGCTTAGAATAACCCAAACTGCCTCATGTGTTTTTGATCACGGGTCTCTGTCTGACCCATGTGAGTGCAATAATAATGTGAAATCTGTTACTGGGTTTTTAAGCTTCTGGAACATGATGTTGGGGATACAAGAGCTCCACACCTTTAACTACCAATTGACTAAGGCATCTCCTCATATGATATAAAACACATTTATTTACTTATTTGTTACATATCTACTGCAGTCCTGGGTCAGGCTAACGCCTACGATTTCTTGTCCTTCTTTCCATTATCTACCCTGGCCCACAGTTAATGTACTTGCTCTGACTGCTCAGTTGTCCATGACAAGGTCAGCTTGAAAGTTTGGTTGGCATAGGTGTGTTGCTTTTTTCTTTTTTTATCTGCATTACTCTCCTCACAAAATTACTACTTCAGGGGCAGTTATGCCAAAAAAAACCCCGCTCTGGCTCTCATCTTCTGCTCTCCCAGCCATAGTTGTAGTTGCACGTGTTTGTAGTAGCACAGCAAAACAAGACATCATCTGGGTTTGAGTGTCCCTGTGTAGGGAGTAGCCAGTCTCTCAGCCCAGCAGCAGGTTCCCAGCGTGCCCTAAGTTCAGGTCGTGTCACAGTCTGGAGCCTTCCCTAACACAGAGCTCAGGGGAGTGTTGCACTGATCGTCACAGCCTTGTGTTGCACCTTAGCTCTGTGACTTAGGTGCAGCTTAGAGAATCCACCTGGGCGTTTGGAACTGGCGGTGTGCTGTCCTTTCACGTACTCATGCAGGACTAAAAGCAATGAAGTTCCGTCACAAAAGTCTGTCTGCTGCTCGCTGTGATAATTGCTGCCCCTTGAGTAGCAAAGGAAATGTAACAGGGGTGGGCACAAATAATTTTTTAAAAGCCCACTTAGAATTGGACAATTTCCTTAGAAAACTCTTATCTTTTGGCTTTAGGAGTTCTATAGAATGGGCTATACAATGAAAAGCTTCCTAAAGACTTCTACAAAGGGGGAATTAGCCAAGTGCTATTCATAGAATTCTATGTCTGTGCTGAAAAGGTAGCAAGCGTCCATTCTGCAGGGCCTTCCCCACAATAGCCAGGAGTTACTAAGCCTTTCAAAGGCAATAATGCTTTCAGGCTTTGTGTGCCTCCAATCCCCACAAATGACCCTACAGTTTGCTTGGGTACTTAGTAGCAAGTGTTTCAAAGAGCCCATTTTCCTGAGCTGCCAGTGTGCTAACAGTTTCCCTGACAACTTGGCTATAGTAATTTCTCCTGCTTTTTTTTCTATGCCGATTTCCCAAGAACTGGTAATTTCAGTTAATTCCCTCTTGGGAATATGGGAGCGAGATATTATGTTTGTTTTCCTGCGATGAATTCTGCTTGAATGGTTTCGCCCTGCACACAGGATGCAGGGAAGGGAAATTTAAAAAAAAGCTTATCAAACAAAAGAAGAATAAAGGGGAAGAAATGGTCAATTAAAAAGCCTTTTAAAAGATGGAGAAGAAAGAAAAGGATATCATTCTTCCTTGCTATGAATAACTTAATTTTTTTAATTTACCTTATTTACAATTGTGCGAATTATAATAGAAATAGGTTTTGAATTATTTGTTGAACTTTACAATCTTGTAGCCAGAAAAAACTATTTGTCTGTAGCCTATACAGCAAGAATCTATAGTGCAGGCCATTTTGGGTTGGTATGAAGTGAATTATCAATTTTTAATGGAATGGATAGTATTTTCAGTTTTTGACTACAGGAGATCTATATGGGCAACTCTGATAGCAACTTAAAAAAAGAGGAGATTATCTTTAGAATGTATTTATCTCAGCTTAATGCCATTTGGTGTTGGAATCTATGGGGACTGTATGGGAATTGTACCTTATTAATCCCAGCTGTAGACTACTAGTTGTAGCCTAAAGGCTCTGCTAAAACTATTAGCTCTCCGGAGTGTGAGGAAGCATATAATACACTGCTGGAAACAGAACGTGGGTGTAGGTGCTGTGTGGTGAAATTCTCCTCACAGAGTATCCCTGCCATGCCTTTCCATCTGGAGTGTGAGCCTTTCTTGTTCTCAGAATGTATCAAGATAATTTTTCATCAGTTCTGTCAGCTATTGAGCATTTAAAGTCAGCACAGATGGAAAAATGTTGTTAGCGTGGGGCATACAATAGCACTAACTTAAGGTTTCAGAGGTTATTAAAGAGTGAAGAACTGAGGTTTGGTGAAACATCCATATTTAATGGACTCTGTTTTTTACTTAAGAGAGTTAAGTTCACCATTAAGATCACAGCTTTCCAAACCATTTAATAATCAATATCGCTAAATCAGACATTGTTCAGAGTCCAGGATGAAAGATTCTGCAAAGCAGCTGTAGTTGCAAAGTCCCTTTTAGTTCTGGGTTCCCAGGAAAGATCCTACTGAACTTGCTTAAGTATGCTTGTCTTCAAAGCACTTCACTGAGGCCTTTGGCATTCTACTAAGGCATTTAGCATCAAGGATTTAGGGTTTCAGCTGAACTTGCCCCATTCGTCATCACCTGTTCCACCACGCAAACCTTGTCTGCTTTAGGGTTACAGGGAGAGAGTACAAGTGTGTAAAAACCAGAGGACGGGAGCTGACCTGATGAGGGGATTCTCACTCCAGGTAATAAAACCTTCCTGCTTGGAGATGAAAGCATTGCTACGGTTTTAGCCAGCAGAGGGAGGTGTGAGACGTGCGAACATCACACCCTCTGCATCAGGCAGCCGTGCCCCTAGAGAGAGGCGCCAAGCCCAGCCCGGCACTCATATGGAGAGCTTCCTATTTCACTGCGTGCTGTGATTGTTTTAGGATGCCTTTCAAAGCTGCTTTCTTCTAGGAGAAGATGAAAACAGAAAATTGAGTAAAAATCAAGCTGTTCTAAGAACACAATGTAAGAACCGAGAGTTTATTCATTTATTCAAGCAAATAAGTGCTCAGGCAAAATAGGTATCCAGGTACACCACTTGCAATGGCACACAAATATTTTCAGGTGCCTGTTACATCACTTTTAAGAGCTGTTCTGATAACACTGTAATTAATATTATGAAGTAATGATGAATAATGGTAGCAGTCAGGTAGAGGAAATACATGGAATAGCTACTAAGTGTTATATTAGTGGTGTATAATAACATCAGAGCTAGGTCAGAAACAGTTGGCTTCCCTGCACATGTGTACCACCTGGGTACATAAAAAACCAAATGCTTTAGTGTAGTTTATTATGGTTTTGTTTGTTTGCTTGCTTTGAATTATTATTATATGTAATGTAATTGTAGATCATTAGACATGGGAAAAGGAAAGTGAGAGAACAGTGGAAAGTCATTGCAGACTCAATAGTCCTTGTCCCTATAGTGGGATTGATCTGAAGCAACATAGAAGGGGAGTTGACATGGATGATAGCTGCTTATTTCTCAGACAGAGAAATATATAGAAACACAAAAGTATTTAGCCTACACTGTTTGTGAAAGGAGATGCTCTCCATCATGACAGTTCTGGGAAAATCTTGTTTCTCTCCATGTGTTGAGCAACAGGATTCAAGGTCACAAGGGTGAGATGGATTTTGGAGCTGATATAGTCACAGTCTACACCTCTCTTCTCTATACTAAACAAGATTTCTTGGGAGGTAGGTGGACAGGGTTGCATCAGAGCATTATATGTATTAGTTCACTTGTCACCACAAAATTAATTTTACAGTTTGGAAGGCCATCAAACCTCTATGGGAATTGCTGTGTTCACTTAAAAACATGACTGACGTAATGGCTAATTAATTAAACTCTCCTTGCTTTGTTTAGAGCAAGATGAGATTATTTTTATACTATCAGACTATGGACCCAAGAATCTTTTGTCTCTTATAAGTTCCTTTGTGACCATGCTTTGAAACATAGATAATACTCAGTTTCAAGTGTGTGTTTGAGTTTGGTATGCCCTATAGTTCTGTTCTTGGGCAGCATCTCACAACCATCTTATCCAAAGGAGAAAGAAAATAAAATTGAAAAAGGTCAGATACTGCCTCAGGCTTTACTTTAAAAACACACTCCTATTGATGTGCCTGAAAAAAGGCTGCACAATATGACCTTGATTCCCTCCACTTTAAATGCCTGTATTGAATATGTGAAATGATCTTTGTGTATCATTTTTCCCTTCTCCCTATTTTAGAGCCTTTCCTTTTGTTCTTTAGATTACTTTGGATGCTGACTTAGTACTGTAATGTTCTCGTGGCAGGAAATGTCTGTATATGGAAATCTTGCAGCTAGACTTCAGTAATTCCCACACAGACTGTCAGTCCTATGCAGTGACTATGTATACTCTGTCCTCATGTTGGCAGGAGAATTCAATTGTGTTCCTACAATGGGATAGGATTTAAAGCTTTTAGTTGCTTTTGTTTCTTGTGGAAACGATGGCTTCTGGCCATTGGAATGGAGAGTGACATGGCCTCTTACACAGGACTTTTATCCATGTTAGGGAACTGATCAGACTTGATTTTAAACAAAAATTTCAACCTGATACAGAAGAGACTTCAGGGACTGACTTTTTTTCCCTCCCTTCACTCTCAGCAGGTAAAATTTTAATGTACACTTACAGAAATTAAGGACTTGGTGAACACTGAGTAAAATGTCAGCACAGCCAGACAGATTTAATTGGTTTCTGACTACCTCCCTGGCAGACAGTGACCAAATATCCATGCAAGCCAACCTCTTGATATCATGATAACACAGTTTCAATAGGGATTACTGCTTCTAATATTTATGATAAAATTCCAGGCCAATAAATGGTGAAGGTACTTGGAACAATTGGAGTTCAGATCTTTCTAAGAGGATAATAGTGAATAGTATTGCATATCCCCCAAAGTTTGATTTAGAAGAAGGACATAAAGTTAAGTTAATGATCATCTTTTTGGCTGTGGAATATAAGAGACCCTCTCTGCAATCAGTTCAATACTTTATGTGTGAAAGTCCAATCTCATCCTAACTTCATTATAATTACAGCTCAATTTGCCTTTATCCTTCATATCTTTTATCCAGTACTTATATTTTTCAGGCCTTCTTGATAATTGCTGTCTTTGGCCATATTAGCCCTGTGGAGTCAATGGAAAGACTCTTATTAACACCAGTGAAACTGGACTAGACCCTTTCCATTTTTCTCATCTAAATCTGTTTCCTTATGCTATATGTCTGTGAGGAACACTGATGGTTCTCATGCACAAAGGGCACTTCTGTCTTTTTATCTGATTTCACTTGGAAAATTATTTTGAAGTTTTAGGTTGTTTATTCAGAAAAGCTGCCTATTATTATCTCATCAGCTACAGATGTAAGCAGTGCTTTAAGAATTTTTTTCTGTTCTGGTTGTTTTTGATGGCTAGGAGTGTTTATTGGATTCTTGGAACAGTGACAACATCTGTTCTTATGGCCGGTGTAAAACGTATGATAGTCTGTAAATAATGTATCTGAAAAAACCGAAACAACTCCGAAATCAAGATAGCAGGGATTTTCTTTGATTACTGCTTGACTTCTAAGATAACAGCACTCAGTATGTGGAAAGATATAATTGTGCTAAATTGTGGAGTTACCTGATTTAAAACAAGCCAAAACAATCTACCCTGTACTTTGAGTACTTTGACCATATTTTTCACCTTTAATCTTTCTTTGTTAGGGGAACTGCTTGCACAGATCCAGTTCTAGATAGGCTTGTCATATTGGCCTTAACACAAAGTCATCTAGGTACAGATAAACTGTTCTACATAGTCTTAAAATATTACAAATGCATGGAGGAGATGGTTCTCTCTTTCCCAGAATTGTATTGTTTGGACTCTTGGCAACAGAGCCTGGGTATGAATTAGCTAGAAAACAACCCCAATATATAGCATATATTAGCAAACAAAACAACTCTCTCAACCTCAATTCTGAAAGTTTCCAAAATGGCCTGATGCAAAATTATCCCATTTCTTGTGGCCATGTGTAAAACTTATTGCTCGTAGCTGTGGACTGTTTCATTGCCCCCTATTCTAAAGTGGTAAAATTGAGGACAAGTGACCTCCTCTCTGCAGATTATTAGCAGGATCAGGAGCAGAATTCGGGTCTGTCTGCTTTTCCCACCCCAATGCTTCCACCCTTTGAAAGAGATAGAGATATTATTCATAAAAGTTGATGAATATTTATTTTTGAGTGCAACTTGGGAAGCCGCATTTGAGTTGGTCATAGAAAAACTATTTAGCAACTGGGAGTAATTAATTTTTTTTCATAAGTTGTTACAGCACTGAGGGCACTAATGGCCATGCCTAGCTTCCCCAAGGGATTTCCCTCACCCTGTAAATGGCTCAAGCCCTCATTTCAGCCCAGCCCTGCCCTGGTGATGCTGCTGCAGCTAGTCTCCAGCTCCCTGAAGCCCCTCACTGCCTGACCATGGACCTGTGCAGTAGACAAGCACAGGAGCTGATCCATTTCCAGATCTGCTTCAGCACGACAGTTCCTCTTCTCCATCAGTGGTCAGTATAGGATGCTCTAGGGGAAGGCATAGCATGCTTTTAATTAGCATGTGTGCATTCTGGTCCTCAAAGGAGCCTCTTCCTTGTTGCAATGCCGTCTCTAAATACAGGGCCTGGGAACATGTAATTAGTTGTCCTTGGCCTTTGAAAAAATGGTTACCATAATTCTGTTTTATAAGTGTGCAAACCTTGGTAGGTTCTTGCCTAACTTGTAGCTTCAGTGACACTGTCTGACTGTAGGGATTGGCTGAAATTCTTATATTACATATATATGTATAAACATTTTCTTATCAGCTCTGAATTTATCATCTTGCAATTTGCTTCAGTGTTTTCTTGGCTCTTTTGCTGTGAGGTAACTTAAATGTCTACCTATTTCTTTTTTTTTTTTAAATCAACCAACATTTTACCTAGTTATATCACCTCACCCAATTCATCTTTCTTTAAAACCATTCTAAGAAGGGAGCCAACCCCAAATCTAACTAAAATCTGGGAAACAAGGCAGATGTGAAAGCCTAGATCTAGCAAGGCTGGTTCTCTGTTCCTCTGCAGCAGTAGAATTACAGTCTGAAGTATCTGTATGAAGCCTGGCATTGAGCAGGCCATTAAAGGCCTTTAGTCCTTACAATGGGGCACAATACTTAGTTTTCATGATCTTGTGCCACAGCTGGAAGCCTTTGGGCCCTGTCAGTCTGGGTTGCTTTGTCATCTGGGATCTCTTGACACAGAGTGGATGCTTTGCTGCAGTTAAAGTAATTGCCAGCTGTTTGTTGAGCTGCAATAACTGTGTCATGCATCTGTCCAATTTTCAAAGAAATCATGTTGGCTTAGACAAGTGATTTAATAGATCTTAGCTGTCTAGTGCCCAATCCTTGCTTTTTGTAATAAGCATGTAAATACCCTAAGGTTGACTTTTCTGGGGTTTTAGTGCATTTAAAAACAATGAGCTTGACTTTTCTTTCCACACACATTGTGGAGTCATGAATATGCTGTGAAAGGATGTGAGAGGTGCCAAAATGCCATTCTACTGGGTGCTAGCAAAGGGAACTCGAGGGGATGGATAAGGACAATTCTTCAGGTAATAACTGGACCTAATAAAGTTAAAACTCTTCACTGGTAGTTTCAGGCATGCTGTTATTACACAGAAGCAGTAATAATGCCTTCTATCAAATTGCTCTGGCTCTTCTCTATTAAAATATACGGAAGTAAACAGCCACACACTACACCTTTTTATTCTCACAGCTGGAACTATTTCTTTGATATCTTTGGAGGTAGCTCACTGTTCTGTTCTTTAGATCTTTGTTTTCTAGTTTTCTTTTTCAGTCCTCTCTGCTTGCTTGTTCCATTAGCTGCACTTTTTTATTTCTGTTTCTTGGGCCAGTATTCTAAGAGATCAAGTTAAACATTTCAGGGGTTTTCTATCTGGGCAAGGCAAAACTTTCATGGCCAGGAAAAACATTTCAGCTGTATGAAACTATTGTGGCTGAAACCATAGAACTAGCAGGTGACAAGGCAGTGAACAAAACACAGATATTGTACACAAATATTAAATACCAAGAAATGTAAATGAAATATCTTTGTTTCAAGGTTAACTCTGATTCTTGCTTATGTGGCAGCTCTGCTCTGCCTTGAGAGCAGAGACTTCTCAACAGCTCCAGGGCTTTGGACAGCCTTCAGTGGTCATTCTGGGGTTCCTGTGTGTTACCCTAAGCTTTCTTGACATTGCAGTCCCTGCTGTTTTGTACTTGGTGTCCCGTTCAAAGTTAACTCAGGGGTGTTTCACAGCTGTCAAAACCCTGGAGCTGTATTCCATGACTTCTATCTGTCCGATTGCTTAAATGGGCCCATCCATATCTTTTCTCTGAAAAACGCTCACCCAGGCAATAGAAGTCTGAACTGCTGAAACACATTCTCTGTTCAAAAGAAGCCTGTGATACAAATGGTTCTGTTGTCATATGACAGTATAATCTTATGAAACAGTGCACTACAGGAAGGATATCATAAGGATGTGTACATGTCTGTTCACACAAGGACTTTTTTACATTTTTTTTAAATTATGAAACGAGAGTAATCAAATTTAAACTTTTTAGTTCAGAATTATCCTGATGCATGAGTATTTACTTATCATGTCTTCTCAAAAATACATTTTCAGACAACTTTGAAATAAAATACAAACACTGAGGACTTTCTAATATTTTTATCTGAGTAAAAGATAAAAAATGCTTTAAATTTGAAGGCATCAGGAGTTATTACTGACAAAATCACTGCTGAGATAATTCACCATGTCTATGCTGACTAACACCTCTGATTTTGTTCAGGAGAAAGCAGAAGGAAATGATAACCAAATAGCCTAACAGCCCCTGTGCACAGTTTCTGTCTCTCTGGAGGAGGTGCTACTCGGTTTACTGTGCCATTAAAATTCAGAACAGTTCCCCATTGTGGCCACAGTTTACTACAGCAAAGCTGTGTTTCAGTTTGGATAGCTTATTCTAGCCCACCTCAGCAAACCTAGCTCTAGATTGACCACTGAACTTCTGCCACTGGCATCTGAACAGCATCTGGCTGTGCCAGGAGGGATTCACTGTAACTGCACACGCCACCCCTTGGTTCCTCCTCTGCTGCACCACTGCCTTGCAGACCGTTCTGCATCGGTGCCCTGCGCCCTTCAAAGGAGGAGATGGGGTACTGCTGCCGTCATCTCAGCCCTGCCCTGATGTCCTGCTGCCTTGCAGAGCAGGGTGGATAATAAACCTGAGCAAAATCTCTTTGGCTCCTGCTTTGTGCTCTGCTGTGCCTCTGCTTTAGAGGAACCAGTGTCGGTGCGATGGATGAATACTGTGAGTGCTGTAGGTATCACTTCCTGTTACACAAGGCAGAACTATCAGCCTAAAAGGGGTTGTTGGTATTATTTTCCCATGCTGAAGTCAAAGGTAGTCTGCTGTAAAGCATTTTCCTGGTGGGGCTATTTTGGTTTTAATCCTGCCATAACTACAGCAGTTTCAGGTTGACCTCACAGGGACTGGTATGTGAACATGGTTTTTGAGGCAAACAAACTTGAGAAAGAAAAATGTAAGAAATAACCATATTTTGTCCAGGACACTTTCCTGTCAGATATTTTCATTAATGAATTAAGCCTTAGGATTTGAAATCCAACCCTGGTTTACAACTTGAATGCTCTAATTTCTGAACTAATTTCTGCCACCTCACTCCCACTTCCTTTGAAAACGTCAGTTATGAGGTAGGCAGCGTATGAGGTATTGTAAAGGAAAACTTCTAGATTTCCAGAATGCAGAGTGTAAGGTATCTAAGTATCCAGCCCGAAGATTCTGCTTGTATATGATGGATCACTGATGGAAACTCAGCCAAAGAATTTGGATAATGTGCTTAGAATCACAGAGGGTATTTCTAACAGGCAATGGTAAAGCCCCTGTCTCTTAAGTGTCAGTCCTATGCTTTGACTGTGGCATCATCCTTTCTCCATTCCAGTGACTAAATCATAAAGCATTACAGAATAGAGAGTATAGGTCTATTTTAAATTCCCCATAATAATCTATTTTTGTGTTGTGACTTAAGTACCTTTTAGGATCTAGTGAATTGCTTTACTCCCTAAATTAAAAAAAAAAAAAAAAAAAAGCATTTAAAACTATTAAGCAAACCAAAGTCAGATCTAAATGATAACAGAGATAACAAAGAGGATATGCATTGCAGTATAGAGGCTGGCCCTTCAAAGCCTGTGGACATGTGTATTCATTTGACTGGGAGTTTGGAAAATACCAGTGTGGTGGGATGAGGGCAGTGTGTAAAAGCCCATGTGGTTTTATTCTTGGCTTGCATTTCACTGTGAATGAACATACAGTATGTGATTCCCTTTCTCTGAACTGAGTGAAAAGGCCACAGGTGCTGAATTTGAGAGTGCCTTTTATTGCCATCTAAGATCCAGAAGCACCATGGATGCTGAGAAGGTTTTTGGGTGGGTCCCACAGTGCCTCTGATGCATGGGAGTTCTACCCCAGCTGCTTGCTTGGAAGACTCCACAGTGGTTACAGAAAGTTCCAGCCTTTCTGGATCGGGGTCTGAGCAGATCTGCTGGTCTGAAACTTCCCTGTAGCACAGGAGACATCCAGTTTCTTCCTTTTGTTTCTCTAATGGCCTGTACTAAATCCCAAATCTGAGTGTTATGCACGGACTTTACTATTGTAAGTAATTCCATTCAGCTCAATGGGGTTATTCATAGTCAAGCTGAGCATGTGTGTTCAATGTTTGCAAGATCAGACGCTGCAGAAGCTGGCTGCTGCGCCCTTAGGGCTGGCAATTCCATCCCTTAGGCTCCAGTGTCCTTGTATGGAATGATTTCGTTTTATATAGACTTCACTTTGTTGTCCACATGTCAGTCCTCAGTACGTGCACTATTGGTACATACCAGAGCTGAGTACTTCTTCCTTAGATATTATATGAAAAGAAAGCAAATTAAAAGTGCATGCAAATTTAAATTCAGTTCCTGCCCAGTGTGCTGTCCTGTGCAAAACATTCAGAATACTTTAATGCTGAAAACCACAATCATCACTTTTGATAAAGAAGAGGCCTGCCTGGTTTATGTTGGATTTTTTTTCTTTTAACTGATTTGTAACATGTAAACTGCTAGAAATCATAGCAAAGTTTTGGGATGGGCAAATACAGTGAAAAGCAGCTCTGCTCAACAGGAACTTGCATCCAGTCAAGCATCAAGTTGTGACAGCCTGAGAGAAGACACAAAATTGCCTGGATTTGGCCAGAAAGCACTGAATGAAAGCACAAAACAGGTAAAGGGGAACCATAGGACATGTCAAATTAGGGGATTAAAGCTCATGTTTTGCATAAGGTTTAGATAGGAAGGAAAATAAAATCATAGAAAACAGAGCCAGAGACCCAGTTACTCATTGCTGTCCCAATTGCTTTCTTTCAGCTGTCATCTTCCAGAGTGCTCACAGCTCCCTCCAGTTTGACATTGTTTGCAGATGCAGTAAATCTCTACTAGCTTTCAGATCACAGACACATTTATTGACTAGCTGAGGCTCTAGAGCAATGTTCTGCATAACACAGGTTGATACACTTTCCAGCTGGACAATTTCTCATTGATAACTCATTATTCTGAATATTTTTTTCCGTATTTTGTGCCTCTCTTAAGATGTTGACATAGCTTGTCTATGAGTATGTGATAGAGAATGAAAGCCTTAACAAGGCAACAATCCAACAATTGCTCATATCTCCACTTGATTTTAGGCTTGCTGTTCACCTTAAAAAAATTAACTTGGACTGAAGTGATTTGCTTCTGACAAATCCCTGCTGATGTGTCCTTATCTATGAGGTGCTTACATAGGAGCTGACTGGTTTGTTCTGATTTCTGTCCAAGAACTAAAAGTGTTAGGCTAAGTGCTCTGTCATTTCTAGGATCCTCCTGTCTCTCCATTTTTTGCAGATAAGCACTGTATTCACTCTTTATCAAAAGCCTCATCCTTCCTCCATAAGTTCTCAATGATAATTGCTGATGGTTCTGAAATAGCTTCAGGCAGTTCCTAAAAATATTTTGGGTCCAACTTCACCAGGCTCAAGTCAAACCCGAGTCTGTTCTCTTTCTCTCCTTGCTTGAATTACGCCTGCTTTGTTAGTTATATTCTCTCTAATCCCAAATGATTGAAAGTGTCTGCTAAACAGATTAGTGGCCTATAGATTCACTGTAAAGGGTTTATGTTGTTGCTGAGTATAGGTGGTAAGTCAGCTTAGTGAACTAATAGAGAAGCCAAGAAATTTTGCAGATTTTAGAAGACAGAGCAGAGTACAGGGTAGAAAAGTGACAACTGGAAGAATTCAAAGGTTGGGGATGTCTTGAAGGAATGGTTTTGCCAAGGTTATTCTGACAATGAAGCTTATCTACAGCCCCAAAGACCACAGAGTGGAGAATTACAGAGTCTGTAGTAGTGCATGGATAAACATCAGTGTTTCTGAATCAATGTCTCTGAATGCAGTGGTGTCTTAGAGATTTTTTTGTTTGTTTGTTTGTTTGAAGAAACTGAAGACTTCAGTTTTACTTGGATCCAAGGCTGCATAGAGAAGGCTGGGTCACTTATGCTTATAGTGGGCTTGAGATGCTGGGGCCTGTTCACAAGCAACAGAGTGGTCCCATCTTTTCTTCATATGATGTAAGGGTTAGCTCTGACCAGCTCAGGTATTTTGAAAGCAGTTAAGCTCTGGCTATGCTGAAATTTTAATATATTTTTGTTGAAATGTACTGGCTGTCACTCAGAGTGCAAATAGAAAGAGACAAAGAAAAAAGGGAATGCTACATGACAGTGTATAAAATTATGTTTGTAACTGTAGTTGTTTCATCCTCTATCCTCTGCTTTCTGTGGAAAGAAGCATAAAGATCAGTGCTACAGCTCTTCTTATGAATGTTCTTACCTGAGTGGGAATCATTTAGAGACAGATTTTTGACGGATCAGGTCTCCAACTCGAGACCACTTGCTCTTGAACAGTTTAGTTAGTTACAGAATCTGCTTAGTTATATGAAGCCTTGTTGTTTCTTTTTTTTTTTCTCTTTGTTAAGATAGTACTTGAGCATGGTGTTTTTCTCTTCCCTTTGCTCTTTGTTTCAAAAGACTTTTAGTTACAGCTCAATTAAAATGTCTGTATCTAACTCACTAAAAAGAAAATTTATCCTGTTTTCTGTTCTTGTGAAGAGGGCTTGGAAAGCTAACACCCTTCCACAAAAACATACTCAGACATCACACCCTGGTTTCAGTTAACTTGGATGGATTACACTACTAGCTTTCTAACAGTTAATTACAGTGCCTGATCTTGTTACCAAGGATGATGAAACTGATTCATCTGCTAAACAAAGAGCTTTGTGGGGTTTTTTTTCCACTTGCTTTGTTCCAGCATTGCTTTATACTGTCAGTGTGTAATTTGCTCTGATTTATTTCATTATTAATTGTCCATGCAGGCTACATTGTAGTGGTGATTTTTAACTATGAACACTTGAAGTATTCCACACTTAACTTTTTATGAAAGGATACCAAAGTCGAAACATCACAGGTGCTCAGTAATTTGCAAAGCAGATACACCTTTATTTTTCCTATTGAAAAACCAGAAATTACTTTTTGATTGGAGACACAGAGATAATGATTGAAGTAATTTTCTTGTCTGTGCACACTTCCTGAACAGATGTGGTTTTCCATTTTGACTGTGGTAGTTTATCAGTTGTTGGTATGGAGAGAGCATATAGGTAAAGTATCTAATAAAAAAAACAGACACTGGAAAAATTGAATAATGTGTTTGTGAAAAGGGAGGGGAAATAATCTTCGATTTCTAAATTTTGCTACTAGTGAAATTATCTTGACTATGGCTGTTGTCAGCAGGTGAAGGGTAGCTGTGAGTAGCATATTCTTCTCATGTATTATAGAAAAAACTTATGGTACTCAGTGGTTTGCTGTAGTGAGATGAGCTGCAGAATTAAATAAAAGTTCTGTGCACTTACAAATCATTTATTTTCATGGCACAGCAAAATAATACAATTCAGTGGTAAATGAAATTAATGCATTTATCAGTGAAGAGACAAAATGTCTATTGGTATATGTCATGATGGCTTTTGAAGTCCTAGACAATTAAATAGATTTTTAAAAGATAAAGATCTTCAGGAATACAAATAAGTTGTCACTATGGCAATCAATGAAATATGGTGCTGTCCTCCTGCTGGTAACTCCAGCTATCAGTTAAGATCTACAAGACAAGAGAGAAAAAATGTCAGTTCCTAGTCTAGGAAAGAGCAGTCAGAGGAAAGATAAAAAAGGCATCAACTATAGACAAGATAACTGCGAAATGGAAAGGAATAAATGATGCCCTGTGTTATCTGTGCATGGTACTTGAGTTGCAGAAAGTGATGTTTGGACTGGATGCAGGCAGGGCCTCATTAATAGTTGAGGTAGTTATCCTTCCTGCAGCCTTTAGGAGGTAAAACTGCACCATCACTGTGTTGAGAATCATATAGGTACTGCTGATTCAGTCCCAGGGCTGGGAGAGAGACTTCCATAGGAGGTTTCTTCTGGTGCTGTAGTCTGTGATTTCCGTTCTGCCCAAAGCAGAGCCCCTTCAGGCAATGAGAACAAGGGCTTGCTGAAAGGCAGCAGCCTGCTGTGTTTCTGAGCAAGGCTTACCCATCTAGGAATCTCCTAGTTAGGTGGTTAAGACTTGTCTGGTCATCTTGAGTCTCAGGAATACACATCATGAGGCTAGATCATGTGTTTGTACATGAGGAAATAGACATCTTACAAGATTCTCCTTGAAACCTGGGGGAAAACCCCCAAACAGCAACCAACAAACAAACAAAAAAATCTTAATTGTTATTTGTCAGATCAGCATATTTTTAGGACTACTGCTGAAAAGTGTTGGGGCACTTTGATCCTACTCCAAGGAAGGAGGTAAGAGGATGGGCTGGAATCAGCTAATCTTCTGTATGTGAGTGTTGTGAAAGGTGATGCCTACATTCTTTGTCACTAACTGGTTTGAGTCTTCCTCCTCCACTAACAAGTCTCTTTCAGGCAAGAAAATTGCCAGTTGAACTTCACGGTGTCTGAACTTGTTTTCCTGAGGCCCGAGCTGACAACTTGAGTGCTTTTGTTTGTGAAATCCGTAAGATGATATATCTCATCTCCTTGTGTTTGGCTCCAGCAGACGGAGGTGTGGAACCTTAAAACAATCACAGAAAAAGAAATGTACGTACTAGATAATGGACTGATGTAAAATATGTAACCTATGTATGATATATTTCTTACCCTTTAAAATTTTAGATCCAAAGGTATTGAAGAACAGTGACATTTACCCATAAAACCATTAAAGACACTTTCTGGTGACCTCAGAGATGGTCTGCCTGATTTAGAGTATTCTCTGATATCAGCATTTGTGACTCTGTAGAGAAATATTTTCTGTCTTCTCCCTGTGGTAGATCTTGCATGTTAGACTGATCTGTGAAGATTTCAAATTGATTTTATTTAACCTAGAAGGAATAAAAGATTTAAATTGTATCAATAGCAGCTGATACACTGCGCTCAGGGTGCAAGATGCTGCCTCGATGAGCTGTGGTAAGTCTAATAATTCTCCTCATCTCTTCTATTTTGTAAGTTCTATAGATGCAGCCATTCATCCAAGCATCAGTCTAAGACCCTTATCATCACCAAGTCCAACCATAAACCTAACAGCTAAGTCCACTGTGTCCCTTAGCACAACACCTACCATGCCTGCAGGGATGGTGACTCAATCACCGCCCTCGGCTGCCTGTTCCAGTGCTTGGTAACACTTGCAGAAGGTGAAAGATTGTAATGGGCAAAACATTTCCTCTTCAGAGGAAAGTCTGCACACAGTGAAGTCCCAGACACTTCTCACCAGTTTACCTGCTGTCCAGTAAGGAGCCTCTTCAGGTATGAATTACCACTGGCAGTCAGAAGTGCCAGCTTTTTGGAAGTGTAAGCATTTTAGTTATTTGCTGCAGGGAATTGTGGGGTGTGGACTGCAGAGAGCAAAGTGAATGATCCAAATCTGGCATAAGGATTTGGATAAGGATGTGTTCCCAACAGGGTAGGTTTTTTCAAATACGTGTTTAATGATTCAGGTTGAATTACTTGAAGTTTAGATTTGGATTCTCAAAGACACACAACTGCCCAAATTCCTCAGATTAGGAATTATGCACCTGGAAATAGAGAGGGGTAAAATATTACTGACAAGTACTGTTAAGTGATTTTCTGTACTGCTCTGGTGGCTGATAGGCATGCTGGTGAAAGTTCACCAGGAGGCTGGAATAGGAGTGGATGTGTTTTTTGCATGTCTTTGAATGAGCTGTTCTTGGCGCAGCTCTAAGCAGAGCACGTTTGTACCTGCTCTCATTTTCAAGGTGTAACTGGACTTGCCACTTTATTTTTTTTTTTTTCTTTTTCTTTAGTTTTATTTTCCACTGGGATAAATACATGAAACAGTGAAATGGTGATAATAATAAATGGTGATTGCCATGTCTGCTCTGAATGCAGCTGTCTGCAGATAGATAGAGCTTAAGTTATGCCTATCTGAGGTAGTTCTGTTTATGCCAAAAAATGACACTCTGAGGTACAGTTTTAATACAGAATTGCATCTTTTTTTTCCTTCTTAAAGCCAAGAAGACACTTTTAGTAGGATGTAACATTGTGACAGTCCTTGTGTGTGTGTTGTAGGAAATAAGGGCTTTTTTAAGGCTTATCAAATACATTTAAAAGGAAAGACCAAATAATTCTTTCTGCAGATAGGACTGACTGTGAGAAAACTTTGCTGAGTGTTGTCTAAGTTCTAATTTTGCTAATTTGTGCTTATTTAAATCTAACACATTTGCACTGAAGTCATTGGAGCTGCATGGAATTAAGTGATTGCAGAATTTACATCAAATGGTCCCCAGAGCTGTTTGTGCTGCCGTAAGCAGTTACCATTCATAACAGTAAATGAGCTAATATGTGTGTGGGAGATTCTTTTTGGATAGTGTGAGATACAGAGACTGTCAATCCAATTCTCATGAATGGAATTTTCTACAGCAACACTGAAAAAAAATCACGTTTCCTTTTAGTGGAACTCAGAAAACTTAGAGATACAGGATATTCATTTGTATCTTAAAAGAATAATTTCCTTCAATCTTTTCCTTCTATTTCCTGTGATCTTTTTACAGTCATCAATAGAGGCATAAAGCCGACAATATTTCAAGTAATTTTTGTCAGACAAAATAGGCCTAAAGTTAGGAGTGCCTGTTACTGCAAAACTAGCCTTTTCTGTTTCTGGTCCAAGGAGCAGAAACAATGTTTTATTTGGATTGTCCTATCTGTAGGGAAATAATAACTTGTGCATACAACCTTTGAACTAGTGAGGGATTCGATTCATCATTTTGGTAAACTAACAGTATTCCACGGATGAATTAGATTAACTCTGTCTGACATTGGATGTGATGTGTTCGATCAGAGAGTTTTCATCAGGCAACAGCAAAACACAAAGCTAAAGGAAATCAAAGCAAGAATCGAAACATTTTATGGAAACCCATCAGTCTTTTTTGCCTTGCAGCCTCTCTCCCTTTCTCTGATTAATAGATTTTATTCATTTTTTATTGTGAATCTTTAGTCACCTTCAGCTGAAAAGAGCATCACCACACTGCCAAGTACACATTTCTAGGAAAAAAGATATTTCTTGAGTCCAAGTCTGTTCTCTTTCTCCTTCATTAGAATAGTGTAATGTGTATCTAATACTGGTTCTTCAAGAGTGTTGAGCTTATAAAGACTGTTCTAGTCACTTGCAATTATGAGATTCAAAATATATACTAGCATATCCAACATGTATAGCACTTAGTGTGTGAAAATGCCACATAAATCATACATTGCATTAAAAACAGTGAAACTGATATTTAACCATGAGAGAGGATGCATATCCAAGTACAAACATATCTACTGGCCAAGCTAGAAAATAATTAAACTTGTCTGACTATAC
>VZUA01000453.1:3532-29325 GCA_013401035.1 Horornis vulcanius | reverse complement strand
GGTTGTTTCCATGTGTTCAGGTGTGCTGGGGGCTGGATTTTCTGTCAGTGCTGAGGCTATGATACATTTATTTCAGTTACCTTCGTTGTTCTTTCACCTACAAAATCAGAATATTGATGCTTTCTGAAGGAAGTCAGTGCTACAATCTCCCATCTTTTATTACTTATCCCAGGTCATTTTACAAGCCCCATGCCAAATACCTGCTTTGCCTTGTGCTGTCCCATTTGTCAAGGTAGAGCTGCATGGTTTAAAAATCAATCAAGAAACTCAGAAAGCCAGAGGAGCAGCTCTGTGTGTGGCAATTCCTGCTCAAAGGGGTGACAGGCTGGTGTGGTGAAGTTTAGATCAGTGGTTGTCTGTAAAACCTATTTCCATGTCTCAGCATTATGAAAATAAATTCCTCCGGCGAGCTGAATTAATTTATTGCCATTTTCTAGATTATGCTGCTTGCAGAAAGATGGTATAATAGCCCTACATCTCAGTGAATTCGACTGTTCACTCAAATTGACTTATAAGGGGGAAAAAGGCAAATAAGAAAAGGAAATAAAAAGAATTTAGAGGTACTAAAACCTGTTGAGAGTTGAAATATTGCAGCAGATTTATCCCTGTTCTCCACTGCTCCCATTTTTGCTGTTGGTAAGATTAAGATTTGAACCTCAAAAGCTGACTCAGGTCTATGTGCAGGTACACTTAAAGAGCTCTAATATTTGGGTTGCTTTCTAAAGGAAGGCAGATGTGAGGTTTGTGGATGTTCAGCCTCTTGGGTGGTTCAGTGGTTTTAAATCCCCAAAATAATCCCAGGTTCTGTGTGGTGGAGGGGGCTGGCCCTGCACGATGGACAGGCAAGGTTTGGGGTGGTTGTGCAGGTGTGTGTTTGAGTTTTGGTGTTCTCNTAAATCCCCAAAATAATCCCAGGTTCTGTGTGGTGGAGGGGGCTGGCCCTGCACGATGGACAGGCAAGGTTTGGGGTGGTTGTGCAGGTGTGTGTTTGAGTTTTGGTGTTCTCCCACTGTTCTGTGGGGGTTTTTTTTTTGGGATAATGAATGGTAATGTCTGTGGATTACAGAAATTACAGGCTGGAATTCTCCAAGTCAGGCTTTTAGAGATGCTGCAGCACCGTAAAATCCCAATTCCTTCAAAGCTTTGGTCTGACCTGTGTTCCATCATCATATCATAAATGAAATTAAATTATTATTCATTATTTTCTGGTGCTTTACAGCAATGCACCTGAAGCTTTCACCCAGCTGGGCTGAGAGGGAATTCCAGCCTGGGGCATTCCCAGGTGCTGCTTTGCTGCTGCACTGCTGTGGGGCAGGACCACAAATGCCACAAGATTTCCAAGGAAAAGATGGAAACACGGGGGGTTTAGTGGAGCAGGAGCAGCACTGCATTATTAAATGGCACTGATCAGTGGAATGACACACCAGGAAAATCCACTCCGTGGTGCCTCTGACTACTGCTAAATAGGTCAGAGTGTGAAATTCATCCAGCACGTTTCCTCCTCCTGGGAAACCAGGTGATTCCCAGAGTTCTGAGCAGCTTTTGATTTCCTGTAACATCCACTGGGTCTCATTTTTATTCTGCATAAAGATGTGCTGCTTTTGGTGGTGTTGTTAACTGTTTTTATTGGCATTATTGAGGGGCCTTAGCAGGCCCTGAGATCTCTATTCACAGTTTCATCAGCAGGACAGGACCTAAGCTGCTTTGAGCTTACATGTGGGCAACCTTTTGACTTCATAAACTTCTAAATGTTGATTTGTATGAAATTTCATTTAGCCACAAAGGGATTTTTTTCCCTTTTCTTTTTTTTTTCCAATTTTAAGCACACTAACTGACGTTAGGTTTTTAGAAAACCGAATCTATCATTTAGCTAAATGGAGCTGTAGATAAGGTGGTGCCTTGTTGGCAGGAAGGGCAGTTTTCATTACTTTAATTGTGTGATTTGTCAGGATTTCCAGCATTTTATAAATGCTGTAGTGTTATATGACAGAGTTAAAAGGATTTAGAATAAAAGGAGTTTAAGAAAAAGACTTTGCAACAGGATTTCAATACTTTTTGTATTTGGAGGGATTTAGAGAGCTGTTTTTCATTTCAATTTTGTTAAACACTGTGTGTGCAGCAGGTGTGTGCAACGTCAGCGCCTCGCACATGCAAATAAACACAATTTTACAAATGAAAATTAATCCAGCAGAAGTTGGGAGATTAAATCCCACCCCAGACCTGGGAGAGGCTCCTGCCTCCATTAGAGCGTGGCAGAACCCAACACATGTCACTCTGTGCAATCTCATGGATGGGACAGCTATTAACCTGATTTAATGCCCTCA
Source organism: Horornis vulcanius (assembly GCA_013401035.1). Classification (NCBI taxonomy): domain Eukaryota; kingdom Metazoa; phylum Chordata; class Aves; order Passeriformes; family Scotocercidae; genus Horornis; species Horornis vulcanius. The sequence goes on along the minus strand of VZUA01000453.1, from coordinate 27,001 downwards.
GAGGCCTCCCAGTAATGATCCTTTCCTGCAGTATTAATATTTACATTCTGAAAGTATTGAAGTAGAAAATGGATTTTTGAAAATTGAGGGACTCGAGTCATTACAGACAGAAATCAGAAGTTTAAGCACCTATTGCAGAAATTTTGCAAATCTGTGCTGTGGCTATTAAATCTGGCATTGCTTTTGATTTTGGGCACTTGATTCCCTGGACTCCCCTCCACATTTTTCTTCCTTCTTTCCCCTTCCTTGTCATTAAACTAGACCATAAAGAAAAATCTGAATTTGTGTCTGCAATATATCCTAGTGAAAAAAAAAAAGAAGGAAAAAAATAGAGTTAAATACTTCAGGTGAAATCCTGGCTGCACTTAAATCAGTGTCAGACCTGCTGGTAGTCAGCATTTCACCCTCAGTGCTGGGAACAGAACAAATGGAATTCATCTGTTACCTGCATTGAAGGAAACAAATTGGTTGTCAGACTCTTAAGAAGACTTTTATGTTTCATTTATCAATTTACAGGTCAGTACATACAGTACAGGTTTGACTCACCCAAGAGCTTGAAATAATAGGAATAAAAGGAAAATACAGCTGGCTGGTTTAGGTTACTTGTGAAGCTATTGTTGATGGTGGAGTTATTGATGTGACCCATTTGACTTTATAAATACCCAAAGGTGTAGGAGGGAAGATTTTTCCTTGTACAGATGAGAGGACTCAGCAGTGTTTGTTACAAATTAAATGCATGTACCTGAGTTATTAATAATTAACAGTCTGCTATGTCAAAATGTATATTGTTAATTGTTGTGCCTTTCTGAATAAATGATTTTGTTTTGTACAGCAGTATTTAAGATTTAAATTTTGAGCGGGCTATATCAGTAATATTCTTTAGAGATCAAAGGGTTTGGTGTATAATGGAGAAAAAAAAATAAAATTCCATTATTCACCACACAAGTGCAGACCTATTGATAGATAATTAAAAAGGCAAAGCTTGAAAGAAAATGGAGGAAAGTTAATAGTGGTGGTACTGGTTGTTACTTTGTTATTTAAGTTGGGTAGAAACCCACCCTGGAATTCAGCTAAACATTGTTCACAAGCAGAAGTGATTTTTTTTTTAAAATCCTCAATTTTAGTTTTATTTCTGTTTACACAGCAGTAAAGCAAAGTTCTCCAAACTCCTAAAACCCTATTTTAAGAAGTGTGGCGTCTTTAACAGTCTGCCTGTGCTGGGGTGAAGGTGTGACTGAGCCTGGGGGGACAGCAGGGCTGGCTCCCAGGGCCGGGGCAATTCCCAGCACCAGGGCAATTCCCAGTGCAGGGCAATTCCCAGTACCAGGGCAATTCCCAGTGCCAGGGCAATTCCCAGTGCCAGGGCAGTTCCCAGTGCCAGGGCAATTCCCAGTGCCAGGCAATTCCCAGTGCAGGGCAATTCCCAGTGCCAGGGCAATTCCCAGTGCCAGGGCAATTCCCAGTGCCAGGGCAATTCCCAGTGCCAGGGCAATTCCCAGTGCCAGGGCAATTCCCAGTGCCAGGGCAATTCCCAGTGCCAGGGCAATTCCCAGTGCCAGGGCAATTCCCAGTGCCAGGGCAATTCCCAGTGCCAGGGCAATTCCCAGTGCCAGGGCAATTCCCAGTGCCAGGGCAATTCCCAGTGCCAGGGCAATTCCCAGTGCCAGGGCAATTCCCAGTGCCAGGGCAATTCCCAGTGCCAGGGCAATTCCCAGTGCCAGGGCAATTCCCAGTGCCAGGGCAATTCCCAGTGCCAGGGCAATTCCCAGTGCCAGGGCAATTCCCAGTGCCAGGGCAATTCCCAGTGCCAGGGCAATTCCCAGTGCCAGGGCAATTCCCAGTGCCAGGGCAATTCCCAGTGCCAGGGCAATTCCCAGTGCCAGGGCAATTCCCAGTGCCAGGGCAATTCCCAGTGCCAGGGCAATTCCCAGTGCAGGGCAATTCCCAGTGCAGGGCTGTTCCCAGTGCCAGGGCAATTCCCAGTGCCAGGGCAATTCCCAGCGCCAGGGCTGATTCCCAGGGCCAGGCAATTCCCAGTGCAGGGCAATTCCCAGTGCAGGGCAATTCCCAGGGCCAGGGCAATTCCCAGTGCAGGGCAATTCCCAGGGCCAGGGCAATTCCCAGGGCCAGGGCAATTCCCAGTGCAGGGCAATTCCCAGGGCCAGGGCAGTTCCCAGGGCCAGGGCAGTTCCCAGTGCCAGGGCAATTCCCAGTGCCAGGGCTGGTGCCACTGGTGTGGGAGAGGATCCCAGGGCAGGGACAACTGGCCCAGCAAGGCACAAACCATCTCTGCTGGGCTGTGCTGGTGGATGGGATGTGGTGTAGGAGTTGTGTTTCCACTTGGAGTCTGGTTTGTTAAAGGTTTAGATCTCCTGCAGGTGGGACAGGTGGATCTGGTTTGAATTTCATCCCGTTTCCTTGGGCACAGGGCAGGGGCTGCTCTGAGGTTGGCACTCTTGGGTTCCATTTTTACAAACTGGAGGCCAAGGTGTGAACCCCAGGCAGAGCCTTAGTGCAGACAACTTCATAAAAAACAATGAAAAGTGAGCAGGAACCACTTGTTACAGTCACAGAATCCCGAGCCCAAGTGGGATGAACAGAAAATCACTCCCAAAGCCTGGCCACGTTTTGCTGCCTGTGTTGTTTCTCATTTTCATCTCTGTCAGGATCAGTGCTTCAGTGCTCTGCCTCTAATTTGAATTTCTGTCCCTCTTATCTTGCACAAGCTGTGAGTTTTGTGTTATATTCAATATACTGGGCCCCAACCTGAACTTGGAGACTGTACAAACAGGACATAGTGATTTGCTTTTTCTTTTCTTTTGTTTTCCCTTTTTATCAGGTGCTCAGAAATGTGATAATTTTGCTGAGAAGCGGCCTCTGCTTGGTGTGTGCAAAAGCATTGGATCTTCTGGGTAAGAATGTTCTTTGTGTATAAAAGGAATATATAAATTGTCTTGCCATCTGAAAAGCCCAGCAGATGACATCTTTAAAGCTTTGTTCCTTTTTTCTTCATGGGATAACACTGGGATGTGGTTTTAAACTATTTTTTTTGTGTGTCAACATATATTTTCCTATGACTTAAGCTTTTGGAAAAGAATAAAAAAGAGAGTCTTAATATAAAATAAATAAAGAGGTATTTTACGTTTATTTTATTCTCAGTGGAATCACAACTTTATGATTAATCTTTTCTGATATTAATCTGGCTCAGAATTACTATTGTGAAGTATTTTAAAGCAATCTCTGTGTCTTAAAAAGTAATTTTTTCAAGCAGCAAATGAATTACAAACACCAAGCATTTCATTGTTGCAGCCACACACTGTTTATTAGCAAAACACATGTTAAACCTCCTTCCTTGAGTTAGAAAAATCAGTTTACAGTCCTGTTTTGTGCTCTCTACAGAATTGTTGTATCACTGCTCTTATAAAGGAGGCCCTTAAGATATTTTATGCTTGGTTCAGACAATGCACAGGATTTATATCTCCACGTACAGGAAAATATTTGCTTTTCAGGAGTAATCCTCTACACAGCCATTTAATGGCTGAGCAGTTGAAGTAAATCTTCTTACAGTTGTAAGACTAATTCTGTGCCACACCTTTTTCAATTAAGAGTTTAATCACTGTGTGTGTGAAGGAAGAACTGTCAAATCTTTACCTTGCTCTGTGATTACTGTGTTAAATTGCAATATTAATGTTACCTGCCTTAAATGTTTGAATTAAAATCCACATAAGGCAGAGAAGTGAATTTCGTTTCTTTATGTATTTACAACTTGCAAAAACCAGTTTCTGGTGTTTTTCTCCTTTTCTTCCCTGCCCTATAAGTGTAACTATTTATAAATTAGAGGTGCAAATACTGCTCTGTCCTTATCCAAACAGTGTATTTATGTATGTAAAGGATACATTGGTTTAGTAAAAATCTTCCTTTACACTCTTGTTTTAGAAGCTGAGTACCTGAGAAATGAACAAACCCTGAAAATAATTATTTTCATTGTGTTATTGTATTCCTCAATTAATGGAAAATCATTCAGAGATTATGGGCAGTTTCTGCTTTCCTCAAAAAAAAACCCCAAAACCCTCATGTGTTTTCAACACCATAAAACTGTAATTTTCAAATAATTTTTTGTTGCTACCATTATTAATTAATTCCCAGATGAATTTCCTGATAATAGATTTTGTTTTCTGTTGTTGTATGCAGTCATTTTATACTCATCAACAAGATGGAACTTTTGCCTCATATCTGATTTTCTGGTACACACATTTTTTGTCTTTTAAAAGTCACATTTTCCAGCTATTAAAATGACTGAAATGTTTCACAGGGGGGTTGGACTGGATGATTTTAAGGGTCCCCTTCCAACCCAAACCAGTCCATGATTCACTGTATAATCTTTTCAAAACAATTCTTTTCACAGCCCCCCAAAAGATGCAATCCTGACACAGAAATGGGAAACAGATTGTGTTTTTTGGCTGATATTTCTCTGCTGGTTTAGAGGCTGGTTCAGTCAGCTTCAGTCTTAGATTACAAGATCTGCAAATTAAAAGGAAAACCAAAAAAGAAAGAATATCTGCCTAAATTTTGGGGTTGTGGAGGTTTGTAAAGACATGCCTGCTTGTTCCTGGTGATAAGACAAACAAATCTTCATACACACACAAAATTAATTGGTGGGTTTGGTGCATATTAATGCATTTCCTAGGTGGTGAAACATTAAGATAACCCTGTTTTCCTCACGTGGGTTCTTGAAGCCATAGTTTGAAACAGACTGGATCTGTAAAAACACTTTCAAATACACCAGAGAGGTCCAAAATACATGACTTTCATTCTGTTCAAATGTAGTTGTTAAATAATACTTCAGTTTAACTAATGGAGAAAGGGAAACTGACCTGGATAATTTTGTTTTATTTCAGATTATATAAGAAATAGTTGAGAATAAATGGAGAGATTCCAAATTTGCCCTTCAGTAGATAATATAGATAACAAGAAAGCTGAAAATAATCCAAATTATTTTCCAGGAGGGAAATAAAAGCACATGAAGGGACAGGGAGAAGGGGGCAGGGGAGTCAGAGCCCTTGTCCTGTCACTGCCTGCTCTTATAAATGGTGTTTCTCCATCTTTCTCCAGGTACTGGATCTCAAAGCCATCCTTACAAAAAACATTTGATATTTTGGTTCCCTTGTCCTGTGTCCAGATAGCCAAATTACTTTGCTAAAAGATTAGCTGATTATGTCAGAATCTGACATAGGCAAGTATGATAATCAGCTAATGATGCAGGTCTAATTAATTAAGCAGTCAGAAAGAGATGATTAAAAAGTAAGAGTTTGAGGCCTTTAGGGAGAGTGCAGGAGCTCAGGCAGTGGCCCCTTCTGCAGCTTCTAGCCTGCTGGCTTTCCAGCTTATATTTTTAGAAAGGTGAATGAATTTAATGATATCAAGTGGTGGAAAATTGGGAATGACTTGAAGAATTGGATGGAGGTCATTTAAGGGCATGAGAAGCAAGAGGTAATCTTTATTAATCACGGGAGGAGAGAAGAAATTAGGATAAATTAAAGAAGGAGGACTAGTTGGAGCAAACAAAATGTGTAACTTTGGCTAGCCAGCATTTTTTTTCCCCCTGCTGATCTGTTTACAAGGCAAATCAATTGGCAGCAGATTTTCAGGAAGCGTGTGCTTTATTCTCATGGCTACTGTAGATTAAATCCTGCTAACCTAAACCCAGCTTCAGCTCAGGAATGTGTTTATGGGAGTGCTCAGGTTTAAGAAGCAGCTTCACATGAGTAACAGCACAATTAAAGTGTTCATATTATCTCAATTAATATTTCAGAGTCACGTGAGCCTGGTGTGGGTCTGGCAAAGTCACTGGGTTTTATTTTAGCACTACTAAAATCCAGTGTCACTCCATGTGTCCATAGGTTTTAGTGCTTCAGATGAGCTGGCTGAAAAATGATTTGTCAGCCACAAACAGCAAAGCTCCTGCAAGGATCACTCCAGAGGAGGAAATGAGCTCTGGGGAATGAAGTTCTTGTTCCCAGCCCTCACATTGCTCAGGGGAGCTCTCCCTGGAATATTTTTCCTGGGATGCCCTTGCAAAGGCAGTGGTGATGGTGAGAACTCACCTGGCTCAGCCCTGCTGTGGGCTGTGCAAAGGGTGTGGTCACTCCAGATAGAAAATGGAGTTTGTTTCCTGAAATCACACAGGAAAATGGTCTGGGCCAGATGGTTGTGATTTTCAGTTGTACTGGGCACTGTGAAAGAGATTTCATGAAGTTTGTGAAATATTTGTGGGCTTTTATTGAAGACTCTGCAAAACTCAGATTTTGTGAAGACTCTCAAGCCTAGAGAGCAAATTTAATCTGTGGGTTTTTTTCTAAAAAATACAGTAGGACTTTTAAAGTTGGGCAAAACCCTCTCATTTCTGTTACCTTAGAGAATTTGAGTGCCAAAGATTCTTGTGCTGCTGCACGACTGCAAAGCTTCATTAACTTCAGAGTTGTGTGGTGTCAGCTGCCTTGCAGAGACTTCCTTCCCTTCCAGCAGGTGAAAAACCTTTTCCTCTCTGATTTCTTGTAGGAAAATTCAGTTTTGCCTCATCAGGTTGTGTGGTAGTTTTTAAGATCCTGAGAGAGGCAGGAATAAAGTAGTTTAAATTGCTTTTAGTGATGCTGGATGGGGTTGTTACATGCTAGAGTCTCCCTCCTAAATAGAGCTCTTAGATCCCAGGACTTTTGTAAGTTGATTCTGTGATTATAAAAATGTACTTTTTTTGTAATGTTGATATTTGCTGGTAGTTCTGTGAATTTTCTCCCACAGATTCCACTGCCAGGAGATGGAGCTTTAATGGAATAAGGTGATGTTTCCATGTGTAAATACCAAGGGCAGGAAAGCTCTGGAGTTCCTCTGATACTCCAAATGTTTGTCTCAGTGAACCTAGAGTAAGAAATAACCTTTGAACTATAATAAACTGTTAATCTTGGATCAAAACTGGGAGAAAATGACTATTTGGGGTCAAACCTTGACCAGCTGGTGAGAACCATGGGTAGTTTTGACCTTCTAAAGCTTTGATTTATGAAGCTGTGAAAAGATAAACCTTTTCCAAGGCATCCTCAGGATGGAGTGGAGGTTTGGGAGAGCAGCTTTCCGAGCTGAGGCACAGTTTTGTTTTACTGCTGTTCCAACCCCTGTGTGTGTAGTGATGCAGGGAGGGGATGAAGGGATGGAAAGGATGGAGGGAAGGAAGTGCAGATAAAACCAGCTGGAGCACAAACCTGCCCCCAGTAACTTGTCAAAAGAAGCACCACAGGGAAAAGATAATGCACAGCACCATTACAGGCAGGGCTGCAGCTTCCAGGGCCACTTTAAATTCCACTTTAAATTATTAAATACTGTAAACGCTATAAAGTTAATTAGAAGAGGAACAAACTCTACAAAGATAAATGTGTTTTCAATATGTTTCTCAGGGAGGGTACAGTAGAAACCAGTGAATGAGAGGAAATTTATTTCTGGCAGCACTCTAGACATGGAACTGTGGTTGAACTTTTTACCCTAATTACGTCCCCACTAATGCCTGCAGCGGTCTGGAATCAAAGTGGCCCTTCAGGCCCTGGAAAGTCTCTGATGTGGCGAGCGTTTGTTGTGTGCTGAGGGTTACTTCAGAAAAAACGGGATATTGTGACAAGATTTTTCAAAATTTCTCAGTTACCACCCACCTCACTTGTTGCCTACAAAAATAGAGTAATTGTTTGCATCTGTGTGTTTTTGTCTGTCTTAGAAATAACTGTTATAAATCAACGTGACAGAGGCGGAGAGCAGTTGAGGATTATATTTTCTTTTCTTATATGTTTTAGGGTTATTCCTGTGTTCTGTACTGTAGGAAGGGTTTAAAGGACATTTGAAAGCAGAAATTTCAGGATGATTGAAGTTGTTCCCTTTTCCTGAGGACACTTAAAGCCGTCAGATCCCAGTGGGTTCACAGAGGATGCTTTTTAATCTGTTTTTTCCTAAACAAGTGCTGTCACTTCTTGCTCGTAGTTGGAGCAGCTGATTGCAAACTGCTTCAACTTCCAGCCCGTTTCTGTGTTGTTACACAACTGCTGCCACTCCAGTAATTCTCTACAACTTGACAGTGTTTGAACTTTGCATCTGTTACTAAATGCCATTTTCTCCCTTACCACGGGTTCTCTCGAGTACTTCCTGTGCTTTTCCTTTCCTTTCCTTCAAAAGTGTTTAATATACAGAGGAAATGTCATGGCAGTTTGCTGAGCTCAACCATTCATATGTGGGTGAGCTCCTTTTAAACCTCCAAAGTAGAGGAAAAGATAACTGAAATATAGTTTTAAAAATCTGATATAATTATCATTTTTCTTTAGTTCTGGTTTTGTTTTAAGTGAATGAATGTATCTTAGTAGCTTTAAATTTAAAATTTGCAAATTTCAATCAATAACTCAGTAAATATTTCTTCACTAATTCAAAATAGAGATTTAGAAGGCTCCTGCTTTGTGAAAAAGCTGTAAGGGATGTGCTTAGAAGAAGATCTTGCTTAATATCTTCTTTCTTTTAATTCTGATGAGGTAATCTGTTAGAACATCACCTGAGGAGACCCCTCACACATTTTTGGATGGTTGCTCGCAGACTTATTTTTAAAATTAATGGTGATTGAGATTATTAACAGAACATTTGAATGATAATGTTTTACAGTGAGGCAATAATAAAATAAAACAATGTTTCAATCAATTTTGCCTGCACAGTTTGAGCAAGTGCATCTCCCATTGCAGCATGAGCTGTGTTAGGTGACTCTGGGGAGAATGCTGTGTGCCTTTCCTTAGCAATTTTAATTCCTCCTGGGAGTATCAACCACCTTTAACTGGGAAATTCCTCCAAATTCAATGAAGAGTGCTCAAGAAAGTTATTTTAGTTTGAAGTTTATTTTGAAGTTTATTTTTGATGTTAAGCAATTCATGAAGAGTTTCAACTTTAAGACCAATTCAAGGAAAAGCAGAATATTCCTTTTACTGCTCTTGGAGCTCCACAAGTAACTATTTTCAGGTATTATTTCATCATTTTAACCCAGCTTTTAGTGAGTTCAGCTATGGTGAGAACTCTGCACATCTGTAGAACATGGTCTGTGATTCAAGTCATAAAACAGAGTAAGAAATACCTAAGAACATATAATTAATGGGCACTTGGGAAAGTTCTGGCCTACCTGATGTGACCAGAACCTCGGAGCAGCTTTGCTGTTCAGAGCACTTTTTGAGTGCTTTAACCATAAGATCTAAGCTCATTCCTGCTCAGCTTCACTCATACACACTCTAAACCCCTCTAATTATTTCTTGGAGACGGGATTGTCTTCAAGCTCCTCAAAAATCGTAATTTGAGCCATAAACTGGCATATAAACAATTAAAGTTTAGCAGAGGCCTGTGCAGCTGACAGACATCTTCTAATGATCCCCGTCACGCAACTGGAGGCAGAGGCTGCTTTAATCCCCAGGTGATGAAGTGTTGCACAACCCCAGTGGTTTGTTACGCCGTTAATGACACCGAGGGCAAAAGAATTTTAGTTCAGACAGGTCGGTGCAAGGTTTTTGTGCTTAGTGGTGAAGCCCCAAAGTGGTTCTGAGGGCTCAGGGACGGCGGCCTGGAGCCGCTGGCTTAACGTGGCCTTTGTTGGTGCTGATGGCAGCTGAGGGGAGAGGGTGCCAAGGGGCCCGTGAGGCTCGTGAATCATGAGGGGAAGAGTACAGAAAGGGTAAAAAAACCAACCTGAAATCTAAAGAAATGGGTTACAAGAACCAACAGGAGGAAATATTTGGTGCTTCGTAGTGGTTTTAGTGGGAGCGGGTGAAGCACTCCTGTTTTCAGTGCTGGTTGTTGAATGTTCAGTAGTGAGAAGATGACAATATTGAGAAAAAAAACAATATGGATCGTTCACACACATGAAGAAATGCACCAGAAGGCTCTTATTGCAGTACATATTATGTGCATTTATTTCAGTGGTGAGTTCTGCTTCATGTGACAGTAGGAAGGGCAAGACAGCTCTTTAATTTTGTAATTTTTTTGTGGGAAACACATCAGATTGTGGCTTAATCAGAACAATTAAAATACACAAAGTGGGGCTTCTAATGCACACAGGTTGCAGAGGAGCATGCCTCAAATACATGCAATAATTGTATATATGCTTAAATAATCAGCTGCCATCTGTGTTAACTGTGCTGTCTTTTGATACAACATTAATCAGAAAATCCCGTCAGTACAAATCCCTCAGAATAAAGAAAAAAGCTCTGATGTTGCTTTGGAGTGTTAGAAATCCTGGCACTTTTAAAAATCTGGGTCTAGCTGAGTCTGTAAGTGACTCCACAGAATGCTCAGTTTGGGTTCTGCATGTGCTTGCTGAGATTTGGCTGGGGCTGAGGTATTTCAGCATCAATTTGCCCTCAGAGTTGTGCTCCCAGAAATGTGATCTTTTCCTCTTCAGCTGTGACATGTGGCTGTCTCTTGATGTGCAAAAATTGCTACGTTTTTGATTTTGGTCCATCCTGGGTGATCTTGGAGATCTGTGTGGCTCTTACTGCAATACAAATTTTGTGCATTTATTTCAGTGGTGAGTTCTGCTTCATGTGACAGTAGGAAGGGCAAGACAGCTCTTTAATTTTGTAATTTTTTTGTGGGAAACACATCAGATTGTGGCTTAATCAGCTGATCACAGAAATATTGGTCATTGATAGAGGTATGATAAATGCAGTTGTATTCTGTCAGAACTTAATCTTTGCTTATGTTCATGAAGATTCACAGAAATGTCTCGAGTTTTGTGCATGTACACAGAATGATCAGAGACAGCCAGTGCAGGTTCATAAATCATGTATAGAAGGCCAGTTTAGCTACACACAGGCAAAACCTAGTCCAGAATATACCAGAAAAAAAAAGATCCTGCTCTTCAAGTGGAGCTCCAGCTGTACTTTCCCCTCAGTGATAGCCACGGTCAAGTAGATAAACAAATCTCCGGAGATGCCGCTAATCTGCCTGTATTAACTAACTGGAAATATGAAGGGACAGCTCTGCTTTGGAACATGTGGCACGTCTCAGTGAAGTGGAAAGTGTGTCACACTCGGGTCTCCCTGCAAAGGCCACAGCTGAGGAGGCAGCTTGTGCTGTGTTTTACACTCCAGGAACGAGAGTGCCACATGCCGGGGACACCGAGGTGGCTCTGGGCTCCTGGGTGGCTCTCGTCAGCTCCCTGCATCCTGAAATGGAAAATCAAACCCAATAAAACCCCCTCAAACCTAGAAAGAATCTTCTGATGATGAGAGGGAGGGATAGCAGAGAGCACAACAGTCAAAATGTGTTATGTGCTGCTGGATGTGGGAAGAGCTGCCAAAACAAGGAATTTGGAGGTTGCTATTCTGATGCTTTTAAGGATTTTTAAGTATTCTGATATTTTTAAGGGTTCTCTTTTTACTTTTCTCTCGTAGTATCTGTTGCAATAATCAATATTTGCACGAAGCCAGTGTTAAATTTTCCCTCTAGTTGATGTCTGACACCTCAACTACAGATGGGAAATGAAGGAGTTGTTGGTTTCATGGAACAGCAGTGGATTCGTGGTGGTTGGAATTATTGAGAACTGGAAAAGTCACTGTGGAGAGTTCTGTGGAGGCTCAGGTTCTCTCACAGACCATGGCCAGAGTTGTTCAGGAGACAGAAACTTCCTCCAATCCCTCAGTCAGTCCTTCAGCCACTCCTTCCTGGGTCATTCCATGTGCAGACCCTGCCCTGTGAAAAAATAAAATTACTTCTTATGATAAAAAAGTAGATTCCTGAGCTTGAAACCTGACTCATTTTGCCTGTTACAGAATGCTTTCTGCAGAGTTGGTGGCTTCTTGTGTCACAGGCAAGTAATAAAAATATTTTCAGTGAAGATGGTGAAGTACAAGGACAAGGTGAATGTTTTTTCCTTTTTTTGATCAAAACATTTGAGGAAGATGCAGCAGTGAAGTTTGTATCTCCTGGTGTTTAACACAACTCTTTTAGTGCTGTATCAAATAACTCCCTCTCTTGTATTTAAGGGATTAGATTTAGTAACATGTGTCTAAGGTTGGTGCAGGTTTTTCTTATTTAGAAATAAGTGTTTCCATGCTTTTTGCAATTTGTGGTGCACTTAAAATGTCTCTGCTGCTTTGTAATTCGGTGCTGCACACACATTTTGGGGGAAGTGTCATTTTCTGAGAAATTTTGTGCTGCTTTTCCTGATTTTGAATGAATCTATTAAGTACCATGAATTAGAAAATTACTTACAGAGTGGAGTTTTCAAGCTTTTATTGTGAAAAGATGGGATGCAGAGAGCCTTTAGATGATTAAAGTCCCAATGAAAGCTCTTTCTGCAGTGGTGTTTAGAAAGAAAGAATTGAATTTATTATTTTTTAAAAGTTTTCATTCTGGTGTGCATTCCTCAGAAAGAAGGGGAGAATTGCCCTGCTGAAGAGTGCTTGGAAGAATTCAGTGCTAGGCCTGGAAAACAAACCTTACAACTTAAGGCTTAAAAGTTTTGGGGTTTTTTTTTCACTTTCTTGGTGCCTGAATTGCTCTGGGTGATTACTGACAAAAGATAGCTGAAGGCAATAGCTGTGACAGAGACACAGAAGCCAAAAAGCAGAATATGTACCAATTCTATCAGGCACTAAGAAGTCATTTCATAAAAATAAAAGGATCAAAATGTTGGAACCACTCACCAGAAAAATAGAGGACTCATTGTTGGTCAAAGTCTTTTAAGACAAGATTAGGTTGCTTGGTAAAAAATCATTTCTTTGAGCTTCTGGGACATTTTGTGCATGGCCTGGAAAGAGATGATGATCCTTCCAGAATTGAAATCTGTTAATCTGAGCAGACCTTCTTCAGGGCCCTTGAGGAGAACAGAATTGCCTTTGTGGTCTCACCATGTTCATAATATTGCTACAAAGATCATAATCAAATCTCATGCTGCAGCTTTCCAGTGTAAAGGTTCAGGTAGGAATTTTTCCAATATTCAGTTAATTAACTCTGTGCTCTGGGTTTGTTTTGCTTCTCTTCCCCTTCTGTGAAGCACCAGAGAGGTAGAACAGGAGAATTGTAAAAACCCCTGCTGATTAAAAACTTGGGTCACTGTCAGCATCCTCCTCATTCCTACATAGAAATAACCTTTTTTTTCCCAGCAACTTATTGGTAGATTTGATGCTTTATAGAGTAGTAATTAAAAAAAAAAAAACCAAAAACCCAAAACTTTGTGGAGTAGTTTGCTGTGCAGATCCTTTGGGTATACCTTGAACAGCCAGTTCCTTGGAATTGCTGTCACTTTTCTCTCATCTGTTGTCTCTACAAGTTTGGAAGTTATATTCCATTTCATTTAGCAACTTAATATTTACAGCAAATTCTGGGTTTTTTTCTTAATCCTTAACAGGTTGTTAAAGCAGGGCCTAGTAAGAGATTATGTTGAACTATTCGTTACTTTGAATAGGATTTCAGTGTAAGTTTTAATATTTTTGTCTCCTCTTAAAGGCACCAAAAGTAATTAATAAAAACAAGTCTGTTCATTACGCTGGGCTTTAAGGAGAACCTTGTGAAAGTGGTATAAAGTGCAGTGATATTGGCCAAAGATGATTTTATTAAAGGCCCCAATTGACTGGAAAATCCCCACATAAAGAACATTTCATACAGGGCAGCTTTCCCAGCAAAAGTTTTATTTCAGTTTTGCACCTCCGAGCTTTTTTTTTTTTTTTTTCCTTTCTAGACTCATGAGACCAACCTGCCACTGATGTCCACCTCTCTTTGAGTGGGTTGTTCATCATGTGGCAAAGTGGAGGAAAATCAACCCTTGACAACAAAGCAAAGCCTTCAAGGCACACAAAAATTTGCCTCATGTTGATTCCATCACTCTGCTCCTTTTTAAACCTTTTTTTCCATTAAAAAAGCACGACAGTTTTGAGTGATGTGTTTGTCTCTGTGTTTTGCACAGAGCTTTTTTTGCCATGGTGGGACCCAGCAGATCTGGGTGGAGGTGATGCTGTCGTGGGGCACGAGCACAGATGTCACCAAGTGCCAGCTGGACGAGGCATCTGCTGTTTCCCCTCCATCCCTGCACTGCAGCACTCAAATAGCAGAAGATACAAAGGCCTGAGTGTATTTATACATTTATTGCTGCCACATTTTAAAGTTGTTGGTGGATTTGTGTCCGTTACCTTTAAGGAAGTTGTTGATCTCTCTGCAGCTGTTTGAACGATCAGGATACATAATGAATATTTGTTGATAATCTATGGGGCTAATCCACAAGAATTTTATTTGTGACAGAATTTCAGAGTATTTCTGACCTGTCCATATAAAATATTCCAGGCCAGGGGACAAGGCTTGGGGCAGCCTGAGCTTTGAGGTCCCTTCCCACCCAACCCAGTCTGGAATTCTGTGATTCCATGATATTCCTTGGTTGTTGGCACTTGAACTCAAGGTTTTACCCAATGTGGTTGACAAAAGCATTGGTAGAATGGTCTTACCATGATCAGCCAAGAGATCATAATTAAGCCATAATAATAATTATGCGTTTGAGTGTCAGAATTATTACCCACAGATTGGAAAAATTATTCCAAACAGGCTGATGTGGAAATAGTAATCACTAGTAAGCCTGTTGATAAAATTTTAGCTACATCTACTTTGGAGCTTTCTGTTTTGAAATTTCCCCTCTATCAATATTATAATTTGCTAAAGGTAATAAACCACTTAATTTTGAAAAGTTTGTACATAGATCTTGCAGTGGCTTTCTGTGTTTTTGAGCAGCAGTGAACTTTAATGTGAAGGAACTGACTCGAGTTTCACTGGTTTAAAGGTGTTTTTGAAGGGCCTTTGAAGTGCTTGAAGTAGTAAATTGCACCCTCTAGTTATTAGCCTAGAAAAATGGATATTTTGGGAAAAATTTCAGTGGGCAAAATGTCAAAAGTTTTTTTTTTTTCCTATTATTTTTCTGACAGTTGTCTTGCTGTGCATTTACTGTGTATGATACATACTGTACCTTATACATTGATATATATTATACATTACTGTAGAAACCATTTTATTACCTTGAGGCATTGGGGATAAACAGTTGGCATTTGTCCTCCAGCTTTCCAGAAAATTCCCGAGCAGCTTGAGCAGATCCAAGAGACAAGCGAGTGCTGGGGCAGGAATTGTGTGAAACTCTGTAAAATAAAACAGATACGGGCAGGGGGGAACACCCTCTTTTACCAATGCTCAGGATATGTTTGTACAGCTGGCAATTTGTGCTCCTTCATATTCCTTGACCTAGAAATAGGCAAGGTTTTAATGCGTTCTTGGAGGGGGAGAAAGGTGTTGTGGAACAGAGCTGCCACATCAAAGCCTCTCCTCAGCCTCTAAAAGGGTTTCCACCACTGCCTTCCTCAGCCCTATCGAGCACTCAGCACTTTTCCCACTCAGCCTTTTTATTAAGAAATGGCCTTGAAGCTTTTATTTATATGAAAATGATAAAAGTGACACAAAGCAGTTGAAAAGATCTGTAGGGTTCAAACAAAAGTCCATAGGGCCCGTAATGTAAATTCTGGGTGAGGTGTCTCCATCAGCCCAAGGCAGCAGCTGCTGCTCTGGGGAAAGTCCTCCCTTCTGAGGAGTCCTTTTGTCCTAGGATGTGGCTTCAAACTTCCAAAGTCTCACTGGTGGTAGAAGGAGCCAAGTGTTTGATAATCAGTTGCACAATTCAGGTTGATGGCCATGGTGGAGATCATAATTCAGTTTACCTTCTTAATGCAGGAGGTTTATCTTGACCCTTTGTTCTCCAGGATTCTGCTGGCATCGCTGGAATTCTGGGTCCAGGACTTAATGTTCTTGGAGGTCTTTTCCAAGCTTAATAATTCTGTGGTTCTGTGACTTTCCCTTTAGCGTTCTAACCCACATAAGGAGGCTGAAAGAATTAAAACCTAGTTTTTAAAATATCCTGGTCTCCATTAAAATACATTTTTAAATTCCTTTCAGCACCAGCCCGCCCTACTGCTGTGTGGATCTGTATTCTTTGAGGACAGGAGACATGGTCAAGTCCATCCAGTTCAAAACTCCTATTTATGACCTGCATTGCAATAAAAGGTAAGGGTGCTCACTTTGCATTCCTTGTGTGTTAGGGCATGGCAGATTTTGGTATATAAATACAATTTCTGGTGTATGACCTCCCTGATTTGCTTTTTTTAAAATTCTCCTGTAAGCACAGCACTGGTTCTTTGTTTCTCAAGGAGTATTTCAGTTGGAATACGTCAGTGTGCTTCACCCATGGCTTTGGTTTAAGAAGCTCAAACCAAAAAAAATCATTTAAGCTTCTTTCAGTTGTGCTAAAGGGTGAGCAGGAATCGCTGAAATCCTCGATGATCCACCTACAGCTGGGGAAATGGGATCACAGAGAGTTTAAACAGCACAGAGCCCTAAGGACTTTATGTCTCTCTTCTTTGTGTTGGTCTGTCAGATTTTGCCTCCCTGCACATCCAAAACATTCCTGGTGTGCAGTCTGTGGTTTGCAGGGAATAATGTTGCAGTGAGTCAAAGCAGCATCTCTGGGTTGGGATAGAGAGAAAATGGCTCTGGAGCTGAGGATCACAGAGTTCCACCAGAGCAGCATCTGTTGTGTCCGTGGAATCAAATTTTGCTGAGTTAATGTGAAATCCCATCTCTCCCAGACACGCAGCACTGGAGCCTTGTGGTTTCCTTTGTAGTTTGCAGAAGAGAAATCCCAGGATCCTTGTGTGAGGATCCTGCTGATCCCTTGGCACTCCTGCTGGGAGAATTTGGAGTGGTGACTTCGGTCCAAGCCCTGCTGATGTTCCTGCTCCCTTCCCCCTCCCATGAGTCACCGTGGCCTCAGGTGCCCTGGGGGAGTGGTGCAATCCAATTCTTGGGGTAAAGGTAGAGCCCTGGATGAAGAAATTGCTGCATTTCTTTGGAAATCCGTATTGCCATGCCAGGATGGATGGTCCTTCAGTAAATAATAACACACATCATAGGAAAATTCAGGATGATTGGGGTTTTGTGCCTGGTTTTGCTGCTGGTGGGAAGTAGATGAGTGTGCATTAAACTTGTGCAACTAAGTGTAAACTGCTGCTAAAAATAAATAGATCAATTAATCCTCTGGAATCATCCATTTGGAGAGTTCATTTCTACAGAAAGACAGAGTGTCTTCAAGGAGGAGAAAACAAAAATCTCCAGGGAAATAGTCCCATCAAATCTCCATAGGTTTTCAATAGATACACATTACACTTCCACCTGCAGTCAAAGCCTTCCCATCATTCACTGGTTGCCTTTATTTTAGGCAATGTAGAAAAAGTAAGAATTTATGTATTATCTTCTGTTTTTGTCTCCTGCAGTTTCAGCAATTAGAAGATGTAGTTTTAACAAAAACTACTAATATGTCCAAAACTAATTTATATTCTTTCCATATCTGAAAACATCAGCAAGCACGAGGGGTAGTGTATATTTTGATTTTTGTGTAGTCCTTCATAGGTATTGAGCTCCCATGGGATGAGAGAAAATGTTCTTGTGGCAAAACAGATAAAAATAGGGAAAAAGGGGTTAAAGGCTGATTTCACACTGCTGGGAGGTAATCATCACCCTTTCCCCAAGGATATGAGTTGAGACTGAGGTGATTCATCCCCTCTTTAAAGGTGACTGTTCAGGCTGTAACACAATCACAATGTTCACATGAAGCATTAGGTGTGTGTTTTAGGCAGTGAGAGATGTGATTAATTTTTTTCCACGTTGTATCTTTACAATTAAAGCTATTAAAACAATATTTAATAATGCTCTATATTGACAGCTAATTAAAAAATACTTTCTCACAGTCTGCCTAATGAGAGAATAACAGATTATTAATTATGTCATGTTGCTAAATGTAGGTTTTATGTGTTGGTTTCCCAGGTGCTTCTTTCATGTCAAGCTTTTAAAAACTTGACTTTGGGAAGTCATCAGTGTGGGAAAAACTGTTCCCTGGTTCTGAAACTTCCAAGATGCTGCTCTGCTTCCACATTTGCATCTCTGGGCTCTATTTTTTGAGGCAGCACTGTGTTTCCTGTGGTTTTTGGCCTTTGCAATAAAAGTCTGTAATGTACAAGCAAACACATAAACATACATCTATAATTTGCTAATTGACTCAAATTCTGCTTCTCTCAGCTCTATTAGTGTGTTGATGGTTTTGGTATTACACTCTCCCCTGGTTTTAGTAAATAAAATGTTTAAAGAAATTTGCACTGAGGTGGGCAATGGGATTATTTCACATTTAGCTCGTTGACTTGATTGTTTGAGTCAGTGAGGGTAATTCAGGGTCTTTGCAGCTCCCTTCTTGCTTTTTAATGGAGCTTTGGCTGCAAGAGCTACATCACAAATGTGCAGTGCTGCTGTGGATCTGCCCCCTGCACTTCCTGAAGTGGAGTTGATGTGGTTGGGAGGAGAGAGAGCCCTCAATAACTGCCAGGGATTGCTAACCTGGCACTTCATCACTGCACAGTTTATATTGATGCTTTTGAAATAATTACATTTAGATATTGAATCTTTAAACCAAAGCATTTAATGTCTAAAGTGGACCTTCCATTTGTGTGTTTTCAGGATCCTGGTTGTGGTCCTGCAGGAGAAAATTGCCGCCTTTGACAGCTGCACTTTCACCAAAAAATTCTTCGTGACCAGTACGTACAATTTTGGGCTCAGGGGTGGACAGATCAGATTGTTTTGTTTGTTTCTTTATCTCTAAATCCTCAAAGGAAGCCTCTGTGAATCATTTGGAGCTTCAGGAAAACTTGCTGCAAAAAAACCCAAAGCCAAATGCTAGTCTGTGAATATTTAACTCTTTTCTATATTTATTATTGCTGTAACTAATTTTAAAGGGCACCCACACTGCCATCCAGCAGTGGCTGAACAATTCTTTTGTTCATTTTGCACAAATATGTGTAAAAGCCTCAGGTGGGAGTTTTAGTTTATCATATCAGCAGCAATTAAACCCACATCAACAGTGATCTACCCACTTTATTTTTGGTTGTACCTTAGGCACATTGGATTTCTTCATGTGTCTTTACAGTTCATCATTTACTTTGGAAAGGTCAGAGTTTTATTATTAAAAAGAGTCTGCATTTTTTCTGGATGTATTTTTAGTCACAATTTTAAAAGTTTAAATTATTTTTTTATATTATCTCTGTATTTATAGAAAAGTCTCCTTAGGAGAAGCTGTTTCTTGTCATAGTTTGAGGGAAAGCAGCTTCCTGCAGTAATATGAAAGTTGCCAATAGGTGTCAGTTTCTTCCTATCCATGGATGTGAGATACTGGGAATCTGCTGGGACTCGGTGACAAGATCCAAATGGGAAAGGACTTATTTGTGTCCTATTCATCACTCCCTTTTATTTCATCAAAAAAGAATTGGGGTACAAGCTTTACTTTATTTTAGTCCAAAAGTAAAGAAAACCCTTCAGTTAAATGTGTATTCTAAGAATTTTTGGGCTTTTTTTCTAAAGATACTGTAGTTTATTTTAAAAAATGAATGCCCTGAAGTTAATTTTGAGGAACAGGGATACTCTGTTCTTAACCATAACTTTGATTTGTTGTGTGCTTTGTGGAACAGCTGTGGAATTTAAAAAGGATTAATTAAACATATAAAATAATGACCAAATTATTTTTTAAAAAATCCAGAAATTCCTGAAATGTCACCGATGCCAGTATTTCTCCAGCTGTGCTGCTTTTTAATATGAGAAACTCAAGATTTTCTGAAACTTTCTTCTGGTTTAATTAAGGACAATCATATTTTTGGGGCATTTTACATGCCCCAACCACCAGAGCTGGAGCCCCACAGCCCTTCCCTGTGCCCTGCCAGCTGGGTGGTGGCTGTGCCATGGTGTGAGTGGGCAGAGCTTTGCTTTTTCCCAGCATTTTTGGGGTTTTGGGACCTGTCCTGAGGATCCCAAGCTCAGCCATTGCCTGGATCCCGCTCCCAGGCGGGTGCCGTGCCCTGGCACGTCGGGGCTGCAGCAGAGCTTTTGTCTGAGCTTTTCCATTTCATGTGCTGAAATCTCCTCGACCTGAGAGCGAATCTTTAAAGGCTTAAATTCCTCTGATGTGTTTGAAATTGGATGTAAAAGAGCTCCCTCGTTAGCTGCAGGGATTTCTGGGAGGCAGCCAACTGGCCACGACTGCCTTCTTTGGCTGTGCCTTTTTTTTTTTAATATTGAAGGACAGTGCCAGTATCAATTAAAAAAAAATAGAAATCTTTGAAAAGAAAGCTCAGGAAAAGGTCTTAGAGGCCTTTTTATTTGCATTATTGGGGCAGCTTGTATCCTGTCCAGACTGATGCTGGTGCACCTCAGCTGTGAGGAAGTCACTGCCTGCCCAGAGGATCTGACAGCATGAAAAAGAT
Organism: Horornis vulcanius; assembly: GCA_013401035.1. NCBI lineage: Eukaryota > Metazoa > Chordata > Aves > Passeriformes > Scotocercidae > Horornis > Horornis vulcanius. Next base: position 6,620 of record VZUA01000453.1, on the reverse strand, counting down.
TCTCTGACTGGTTTTGGTCAGAAGGGAGGCCACAAAGGTCAGAAATGCTACTGAGGATCACTGACTCTTTGAAGAGTTTTCAGTTACTTTTAGGGAAAAGAAAATCTTTTTTTTTTTTTTTTTTTTTTTGAGAAGATTTGGTGATGGTGTGGAAATCTCATCTTCCATCTCTATCAGCTAAGTGGTGTGGGAGCCTTAGAACCTCACTGAGACAGCACAAACATGAAGCAGAAGCTCTGGTCTGTTTTGTTGATTATTTATACATAGAAATGAAATGCAGAATGTCCAATTAAAAGCAGTGTCAGGAATTCTGCAGTTCTTCAGAAATGCTAATGCAGCTGCCGTGCACATGAGGAGTATTTGTCTTTCTGTTTTTGTTTTTGTGGTTGGATGTGTAGCTTAATATATTGTTACAATAAATATACCATAAAATATTCAGGATGTAGATGGTCAAGTTCATGCTGCTGTTGGAATGTTTTAACTCCTGCATTTCCTGATTTTTCCTGAGTAAGTTTGACAAAGAACCAACCTTTGTTTTCCCCTGCATGGGATTACATGGAAATGTGCTGATTTGACTTGGATGGCAGGGAGCCAGCACGTTTTATATGTGCCTTTTGTAACAAAACCTCAGTGTACAGGTGCTCCAGACTGGGGGAGGGAATTTAAGACAAGTGCTTAAACATGGAGGGAAAACATGCTGTAACTATTGTAGAAAAATTACCAGGATATCCCCTAATCTACCCTGTGGGGTGTTCTGATTTTTAAATGTCTGCTAGGAGAAGGCAGAACATCAGTCTCGTGGCAGTCACTTCCATCTATCACTGCTCTCCTCCTGCTTGGAGCCAGCTCCTTTTACCTAAGAAAAGACACCAAGGGGAGGAGAAAGCCCAGCAGGAATTTCACATCCTGCACTGGTTTAGGTGCTCAGTGACCAAACTAGAAAAAAAAAACTCATTTGCTGTTTATGCTAAGAACGTGTTTCCTTTACTAGTTGTGAGTGTCAAGGTGTGGATTTTAAATACATTCTTAAAATCTCAGAGTTTTATTGTGGTTCACTTCAGATTCTCTTCAGAGCCTTTTCTGCACGTGACTGAAGGATCAGAAACCAGAAGGATGCACAGAAACCAAAGTGATGCTCAGGCTTTTTTTGCCCCTACTTGGCTCTAAACAAAAGCTGCAGAAAAGCTGAATTCCATTGATTTCTCTTCCATCAGTGCTCCTCACCCCAAAACTGCTGATTATGAATATGGCCCGATGGATACTTTCCCTCTCCATAAAGAATATCCTGCCCACCCCCTGGGTAAAGATCCTCCCAGATAACATCATGCATGTGGCATCATCCCTGCGTCTGATAACCAGGGCCTGCTCAGCTTCCCTGGCCCTTCCACTCCTCATATTGATATATTCTCCATCCATGATTCCCCAGGGATGGAGACACTTACTGCAGCCATTAGCTGGCACCACATTTCTATTGATGCTGTTCTGTAGAGCCCTGAGAGGTAATTTTGCAGATTTTAGTCAGAGTAGTTTATTGTATAGAAAGTCTCCAAAGGCTCTGCTCACCACAAGCCAAAAATCAGTCATGGATGTTAAATGCCCTTCACCTCTCCAAGTAAATCAAACCCCCAAACCAAATGGTGTTGGATGCTCTGATGTGCAGTTTGGATTTGGGATTGCTGTTTGCTCTCACATTCACACACAAGGAATAATTTGGTGGTTTCAGTTTGTCACAGGGCTGGTCTGGAAATCTCCGAGGCTTTTTTGGACATTTCTGTTGGAATTCCTTTCCCTGACGGGCTCACAGGAAGCAGTTTGAGCTCTTGACTTTCAAGTAAAAACACTGGGTGTCTTATGAAGAGGTTTAATGCCTGAAAAGTCACATTCTTGAAGAAGTTGTGTGTGTTTCCCTCTCAGCTGTGGGCATTTCTCCTGGTTATCCCACACGGGATAATCATTGCCAGGATTCCTTTGTCTGTGGGGGATCAGCTCAGATCGAAAGTCCTCGGGGCAGGTGGGAAGGGAGCTCCTGAGTCACAGGATTTTCTTGATCAGTGAAGAAGAGCCAAGTACGTCCCTGTGGATTGCTATAAGCACTTTTCATTTTTATACACCCACATCCATATGAGCACCTACCCCTTCATGGTATTTTTCCCTGAGAAATGCTGATTTAATTTTGCTTTGTCTTTTTAACAGCATTATTTATGAAAGTGGTTTTTTTTCCCAGCTGTAGGAATCAGTGTCTCACCATTCCAGGATAATGCTGAAACACTTTTTGGAGTGGTCTTTAGGGCACCGTGGTGGATTTCTGGGAACAAATGCCTTTGGTGCTTGCAGGAGGTTTTGCTCCACTGCAGGAAAATGTAAATACAACAGAAAAGCTGCAGAAAGCCACAACAGAGGCCTCAGTCCCCGAGATGTCTGTCTGTCATATCTCCTGGCTCTGACAGTTTTACAAATTAGATGTAAAACAGGAAGTGCTCTTTGTTTCTATATAAGTTATTTTTATCTAAAGCACCCAAATCCTTAATGTTAAAGGGCAAACAAAGTCATCTGACATTGTCCTGCACAGAAACAGCAACCTCAGTTGCAACTTTTATTATTTGTCACTGTCCAAATCTGAACAAAAAAAAAAAGAAAGTAAACCTGAGATTAAACATTGCCCTGAAATCAATCAAATTGGTGCTAAATTGAACAGCCAGGCCTAATGAACATGAAAGGCCACTGATATTTTTAGTAAAAGTTCTGGGATTGTGCTTGGACCTGTGGAATAACAGTAAAATCATAAAATCATGGAATTCCTGACTTGGAAGGGACCCACTGGACCATCAAAGTGCAGATGGTTCAAACTGCCATGGTAGAGTGGACAGGGAAGGAAATCTNCTTTGCTTTTTTATTCCATTTTATGGGTGATACTTAAACAGAAGGAAGTACAAGAACAATAGAAGAGTTTTGGAAAGCATGTGACAGTGTGAGAGTAATAACATTTACACAGGGCCTTTCATCTAGAAGGAACCCAGAGGAATTTATAAACATTATTGCTTTATACAGTTTATAAACAACAAAAAAAAATTGGTTTGCTAAAAAAACC
>VZUA01000450.1:0-17366 GCA_013401035.1 Horornis vulcanius | reverse complement strand
TAGAAGAAGAGCTGAGGCATTGAGTCTACAGACTAGCTGCTGGTATAAATGGACAGACCCTGAGAGCTGTGTGGTGCTGCCCATGGGAGATAGCAGAGAAAAGGTATGAGAAACTGCTAAATAACAAGATGTGGATGCTTGGAGCCCCCTGAAGTTTTTAAAGAAGCACTCTGGCAGTGTCTGTCTCAACTTCCACAGTTCTCCACACAACCAGCAGAACATTCTTATGGGCACTTCTTCTGTCAGTGTGTCTGGCCACCTAAAAAAGCTGTCTGTAGTTATCTGAAAACCCATGATGTCTTTCCTGTTTGTCTGCATTTCCCTGAACTACGTCTGCTCTCCAGACTTCTNAAAAGAAAAATTTGTCCTATTTGAGCTCACTATATCAGTGTGGCTATTTTTAAATGGGATAAAGTGGGCTGGTGGGAATGTGCATCAGGTTCACCAATTTTAGACTGGAATATTAGGAAAAAGTATAAAATAGGCAGTATATGCTGCTCTAGAAATGCCTGTATTTCCAAAAAGACAGGTTTGCAAGTGCCTCTCTGATCAGCAAATCAGTCAGTTCTCTACCAAAGAGAAGCTGAGCATAAAACAATGCATTCAGTGATAGGATGAACAGAGAAGTGGAACAGGATCTTATGGGAATACTTTAAAAACACAGATTGCTGGCATTCCAGACAGCTGTGAGAAAATAGGATGTTTTGTGAATGTTCAACAAAGCTGAAATCTGTCAGCTCAGTAATGTGACATATTTAACCCAAACACTTCTAAACGGATCTGCACTGGGGATTTTTTAGCATTGTATTGATTCAAGGAACAATGTAAACTTGAAGTGTCAGAATAAAACTGTAGCTATGTATCCATGGATTTACATCAGTTCATGTTTATACTTTAGGGATTTCAAATAGGCTTAACTCATATTATGGATTGGTTTATTTTTTTTTCTGAATTAGTCATGTATGACCTGTATTTTAACAGTTCTTCCCAGAATTTCAGAGATGTGAAATGGTTCCAACTCACTATGAACATGCAGTACACTCTTCATTTCTTAAAGGAGTACAGAAAGGCAGAAATATCCTACAACATCTTTGGAAACATTCACATTCTCTTGACAGCACAACTATTAACTTCTTAATCATGTTAACAAGAGGTTACTAGCACAAAAGGCACAGTCTGTGGAAACATCTTGTTTCACAAGTCACCAAAGATATTTAGTTGGTGTCAAATTATGTGTGGATATATTACAGCGACATACCAGTTCTACTCAAAGTCTGTAATACTAAGCAAAGCACGTTTTTCATAGATAACAATATTTCTGGGTCATGGTTATTATTTTAAAAATGCATTGAAATAAATGCAATAATCTGTATAAGAGAGGAAAAAAGCTGGTTTGGATCCTATATACACCATTAATCTTCTGCAAATCAAAATATGCTAGAGTTAATGGAGTTTATATTAATGCTGGACCCACCCTTTCAGAATATACCCAGAGGACTATTTCTCCTAAGAGATATTACCAGTGGTGCCATGTGTGTGGGAACCACAGGCACAGTAGAACAGAATATGAATATATTTTTCAGAAATTTCAAGAGCACATAGACATTGCTACCCTGACCATCAAAAGCTGCTTGTTCTTCTTATTTCCTAGTAAACAAATTGCCATTTTCAGAAGCGCTGACATTTCAGCAACATCCATTTTTCTGAAATCATAGGTGTTTAGAAGAATATTAATGTCATTTCCCAAATCCAAGGTCCAATTCCACAAACACATGAAGGGTTGTGGGATGAATCATATGTCAATTCAAAGCAGCTCCATGGTCCAACTAATTATTTTTCACAGCATGAACCAAGTGCATTTTGACAGGTACAAACATCCACTTCACCCAGGTGGGAGTGGAAGATGAGGCCCATCAGAGAAATGCTGCCTCACAGGTAACAAAGAGTAACTCCATTCCAAAGGAATACGTCTCCTCTGATGGAGTAAGGAGTGACTTGATTTCCTTGCAAAACTTCAAGAAGTCAGTCCTAATGCAGAACTGTAAGAAATAGTTTCTGCCATTTACCCTCTGCAGGATGTAATTTAACTTGAAATCCTCTGCAAGTATTTGGGCTGTGAAAGGAAGAAAGGAGTGGTGATGAAAGAAAAGAGAGGAGCAGCCTTGACTTCTGCAGTGAAATGCAAATACTGTTCCAATTAAGCTCTACACTCTGAATTTCTGTACTGGTCCATGAAGCTGCTCTGTGCTTCACATGAATGCTTGTGACAGACTGGGAGCTACACAAGCACCCATCCTCAGCACTAAGAGCCTGCCATGAATATGCACACAGAACAAATAAAATGTCAGAACAATTAAAATTCTTTTATCCTATAAAGGATCATAACCCCATCCATCTTGTGCTCTTGCTGTGGGATGCTTGGTTTCGTGTATCCTTCTTAGCTCCTTGTCCTGGGTTAAAATGTAAGATGTGCCCAAACTGTGTATTCTATCACCATCTTCATGAGCTGTTGAAACCAGGTGGGGCAGTATTGCCCTTATCTTCTGATAATGGCTCATCAATGCCTTGCTACATGACTCATAGGTAACTCCCCCAGGAGCTATCTCTGTTTAATGGGCCATCAAGGACCCATCACATGACTCATAGAATGATAACAGCCCATTGTGAGTTGCTCCACCCAGGGGGAGGAGTCAAGCATTCCCACATGGATATAATCCAGGGTGAGGGACAACACAGGAAGCCTTTTCCCTACTGGATTCCCAGAGGACAAGAGCTACCAGACCTTCTCTACAGGATCACTGCTTTGACAAGACCATTTCATCTGGACTGCTACTACCACCCTAACAGGGTGTCAGGTTGTATTCTGACTCTGTCAGTATTTTGTACTATTGAATTTATTTTATTTTACTTCTTTTCTTCTTTCTCTTATTAAATTGTACTTCTGAGTTGGAGTGTCTCACTGGTTTTGCTTTCAAACCAACTCCTGCTCCACCTGTGTGCAGGTTCTATCCTTCCTCATCCCATTCCAGCAGGTATGATCCTACAAATACATCCCAGCTCTAGTCCCAGATCCAGTCCAGCTGCCTCCTCTGTCAGCTGTCACAACAGCACTTGTAACACTTCGAGGGTGAAAACTGTTCTGCTAAGATGGAGCTGACATTTATCCATCGAGGAGACTTTGATGGAGAAGCTGCAAAGACATTTTGGTAAATTTTAAAATCTACCCACTACACTGTAAGCAATCAATACTTCATCATCATCATCATCTGCTTGTAAAATAGGTAAATCCATCATTTGCACCTTCCATAACCCAACCTAAAACATTTTAGTGCCTTTAGATACCAACTGGGCACTTCTGGAAAAGCTGGGCTGAGCCTGGGACAGAGAATTCCCTCTATGATAGAGCCGACAGCTCTCTTCAACTCCAGGTCTCTGCCTGCAAATCACTTCAAAGTTTATACTCTCAGGCCAGGGTAGGTACCAAATAAACATTTGTATGTCTGCTGTGCTTGTTCCCTCTATCTTGCAAATATGGTATAGGAAAATCTGGGTCAAACTAGATGAAAAATGCACTTTTCCAAATTACACACGAGATAAACAAGGGAAACTCCCACTTGCATCAAAAGCAGTTATGTTCGCCTAAGCAAAGCTGTAATGTGGTTCCTCTGTTCCCAGATACTTATTTCTTAAGTAGTATATTTCTACAGAAAAATATTGGTTTGTAAAGCTGACAAAAGAATAAAAATGCAAGGGGAGCTCACAGACCACATCCAACATATTTGAAAATATTAATTTCTCTCTAGTTCACAATCAGGCAGCTTATTTACATAAAAAGTGTAAACCAAGCAATGGACAAATGCAGGTTCAACAAACAACAACAACAAAAAAGAATAAAGCCAAGTTTAAACCATATAGAATATTGCTAACCATTTGAAAATCATATAAAGTAGAATTGCATGATGAATCACAACAAAATTCCCATTTAGAAGAACAGTCTTTTTCCCTATCTTCCCATAAAACTCTGACTTTTTACCTCTGAAAGTTGCTTAATGAATTCTATAAACTATTTCCTTGGCAGAAAACTCTGTGAATGAACCACCAATGCTACAGAAAGGGGGAAACACAATTTCAACATGTTCAAAATACAAGAATGAAAAGAGCTGCAGCTGCTCAGGTAGAATACACACAGATAGAGGGGGGTTGCTGGTTCCACAGGACTCTGGTGCTGTGCATGTGCTGTCTGGTGTCACCAGTCTGTCCTAAAGGAGAACAGAGCAGCCTTGGTGACACTGTGACACATTTTTGAGACATCCCTTGAACCAGAAGCTCTCTGGCATATTGAACCTTAAAATTAACATGGAGGAGCAGTAATGGACTGACCAAAGAAGTGCAGTGAATGGAAATTTAAAAACTCAACAAACTCAAGTGCTGCACTGACCAAAATTTGTTGTTTTAAGAATTTATTCTAGGATGCAAGTTTTCAAGAGAGTAGGAAATATCCAGGGAAAAAGGCTTGCTTTTCATCAATGACCTTGAATGCCACTGCTGGTTACCCCTGGCAACAGTCAGAGACCAGCTGGGTTTCAATAAAAGAAAAATGCAAGGGAGAGCAAGGACCAATGTTGCCAGCAAGTTTAATTACCCACTTTCATGTTTGTATTATCAAGGGGTTTCTGGGGTGCTTGGCTTTTTTTAGTGTCCATCTATGGGGATGGTAACACCCTGTGCTGTTGCTGTTCTTCATGCAGGCCAAGTGAGTGTCTTTTTTTAGGAACAGTAGGCTCTCACAGTCCCTGTCCTAGATGGGGCAGCTGCCCCACTCCTGTTCCCAACACTTGTTGCCTATCCTCTCCAGAAGACCGCTGAGCTCACCATGCCATGGATCTGCCTTCTCTCAGCATGAGTGTCTGATGTTAGCCATCAGAAGAGAGTAAAACATCCTGTATTTCAGGGAAATAACCAGGAATATTTATCAGGAAACCCAGGCAGGGATTGATACCTGGTTTGGTAAGCAGGTATTGTGTTTTCCTTTCTTGCCCTCAAGAAGTAGTCAAGTTAATGATCCCATTTCCTGGGAAACCCAGAAACTCTATTAATTTTACTGATGAATCATAATACAGTGATCACTGCCAAGAATTTATTTTGGTGTTTGATGTGTGGTAATGTAATGGAAGCTAATGTAATTTAAAATTATAACATTGTAAAATATGCAGTGACAAAGGATTGATTTAAAATCACAATTGAAATGAATCAAATGCTCAATCCCCTGGGAAGATTAGTTATGGCCAGTCAAAAAGAAGGAGATGAGATTGAAAACAACAGGGGTGTGGGTTGCAGGCAGTTGAGCTTCCCCATATTGGTTGTAACTGCTAATCCAGCATGGAGCACCTACCTGAAATGCCTTTAAATCACTGTACTTGTTGGGTGAAGATATTTTTCTTCTATATGAACCCAATAAAATCTAAAGCAGGTGTTCAACCCATCTGTAATAAAATCTACCCAAAAAAATCACCAATTCTCAACAACTACCAGCCCACAAGAATCTTGGTGATCTGCAATCTTCAAATCAATCAGCTTTAAGGAAAGCTGGAATTGTTTCTCCTAAACAATTGAGTCATGTGATTAAAAGGAAACAGGTGTAAGATGTAGGAGTCAGGTAAGAGATTGTACTTTGAGGTTTTGTTTGATCTGAAAAGCCAACCATCTCATCTGTTGCATTCATTCTCCTTTAGGAAACATTAATCTGCACAGATGGTGAAGCCCAGTAAATCTCTGCTACCAGCTGCAGAGTGGAATTTTTAATGAAATGAGAGTTTAAAGGTTTTCACAGAAAGCACTAGAATAACCCTATTATTTTCTGTGATGTCCAAATTACTTTGACTGTTATTTGACAACTCCTATGATGTAAATACAACCTCCATGTGGGTTCAGTCACAGCCCAAACACCATTTAAAAATGGCCTTTGTTTGCCAAAGCCAGATGTTGAAAGTTTTCCAGCCAAAGAGAAATAGGTTATCCACTTATAACCTGTTATTTGGACACTTTCTTTTTACCTTTCTCTGAGATTTAAAACAGTCTTGCCATGTTTGTAAACTGAAGTTAAGCCAGAAGATGAAACATAAAATAGGATTTGTAAAGAAAGGTGACACTTAAAAGCCACACAGTCACCACCAATTTTTAATCCATGTGATGTAAAGATTTTGGCTGAAGAATGTACACCAGCACTTAGATTTTTGGATTAACGAAATAACAACAAAACACAAAAACAACCAGAAAAAGAAAACCTGAACTAGAAAAATAATTATAAAGTAACAGTTTGGACTAGAGTTCTTTATCAATACTAAGTTCAACCTACAATAAAGTATGTGAATTATAAGTTTGAAATCATAATAACAGAGAGATGTAAATTTTACCTTGAAATTTAGGTTATTAATGTGATTTCTTTATTAACTGATGATACCTTTGAGAATAGCAGTAATTTCTGTGGGAGCCCCTGAGGCCCCCAGAGGGGAAGACAGTCTCCTCTGGAGGGAGAGCAAGGTCTGAAATGGCAGAGCTCCCCTCCAAGGGTCCTTCTGAGATCCTTCTGAGGGTCTTCTCTGGTCAGGGAGAGCAAGTGTGAAAAAACCCCAAGAGCACTTGCCTGCATGCAAATCCCCTAACCCTCATTGGCTGAATGTTTACTTCCCTGTTTTCTGGTTCTCCTATTGGTCCATTTTGGATCCTTCACATTATTGGTTGTTTCCACAATTCCTCTTCCCACTGGTCCACGTTGTAAACCCCGCCCGCTTGCTTCGCTATATAATCCGGGTACCTGAAGAACTCGGGGTCTTTCAAGACCCTTCGGTCGCCAGTCCTGGGGAATAAAGAAGACCTTGGAAGATCTCTTGACTCCTGTTGTTCCTGTGCCGCCTGAAGAAGAGCTGCCTGGTTGCTGCGCTGTCGGCACCATTCAGGCTCTCCGCCGGGTTGCCACGGCAGCCTTGCAACTGAGCTGGGAATCACAGGGAGAGTCTGTGCCCCTAGGACCCAAGGTGCCTTTGTAAAGGTGACTTGCCTAGGAAGGTCGCGGCACCCTGAAGATCATTGCCGAGCCTGGCCGTCACTGGCGGCTAGCAACAAATTTCTATTGGAGAATTCCTCCAGTACTTCTTTTTACAGGAGATTAGAATTACAGTGCAGTTAATCAGATTCACTGAGCCAGACTTTATACACGTCCAAAACAGGTGTTTCTCTTCCTAATGAAAGATGATGGATTTGTCTTTCTGATTTTTTTCCTCTGCAACTCTGCAATAAAACAAGTTTTGCTTCAGGGGTTGCAGGACTATGACCTACTATGGGAATATATTTAAGACAGTTTTGCATTTGTATTGGAATCGCAAAGTGTATGGATAGGAGCAACCACATAAAAAATTTCAATTTACTGAATGTAAATTTAGTGTAATTTTAGAGAAGGTTCTGAAATGAGCCATAATCCCAATCAGAAACACATTCATAACAGTGAAAGCAGTAGGAAGTTTACTGCCAGAAGGACCAAATCCTGTGATAATCCCCAGGTAAAACAAAACTCTCCTCATTGGCTTTTTCTGCATTGTGATGCATGAACATGTAAAACAAAAAACAAAACAGATAAAGGGAAAGAAATCTTAAAATATACCTAGAGTTTCTTTGCTATTTTCTCTAAAAGTACTTTAAACACTTTTTTTTAAAAAAGAATTGATATCTAGGCCCAATTTCCAATTAGTTTATTAAGGGTTTCTCACTAATTACTACAGTGTGGTTCTAAATTGTTTCAAATGGAGGAAGAATAATGCAGAATGCCTGTTTGTGGGAGCAGAGCCTACCTGTGTCACAAAATGAGCAAACTCAGACAGATGAGAGTCAGTATTGTTCATGTGACTTCAGTGAGGATGAAACTTGGCAGTCTAGATAGGAAAAAACATGGACCAGGAGGTGCCTTGGAAATTAAATAAATCCAGGTTTAATTCTGAAGTTTTTGCTGCATTAGAATGAAAACAGTTGTATTTTACAGCACTGCAAATATGATGGTATAAGTGAGTAAGTAAGGGCTTTACTCCTGGGGACTGGGGACTTGTGTTTTACCTGCCTTTGTCTACTAGTTAATCTGGTCGGAACCAAAAGGCCAGAAGTTCATAAAATAACCCAGTGGTAAGGTATATGGTTTTGAAAAGAATCAGGTAAAAATGATTTGTGTTATGTGTGTGCAGCCTCCATGGCAAAGGTGCCATCAAAGTATTGGGTCAAATCAAATCTATCAGTTAAAGCACTATAAAATATGAATGCAGAGGGAATAGATGACCTCTTGATGTGAATAATAAAATAGCGTAAAGTATCTGAAATAAACCAGTCTTCCTTTCATGTATAAATACAAAATGCAATATATTTCATATTAACTCTGGATGAAAAGAAAAATCTATTTAGATGAAGATACAATAATAAAAGTCTATTTAATCTGGTGGAGGACAACACTGCCATAAGTGATTACTTACTTCACAGAAGTTTTAAGAGTCAGAGTTTTAAAACTAATTCAGTTCTTGAGATGCAAAGAAACCCTTGAAGTGATTTTGAAAGGCAAAGACATATTCTGGCACTGAATTCTGTTGATGAAAATGGGATTCAGAAAATTTGTAAATCTTCATTAGGCATGAAACTATCTTGAAAAGATAGTCCCAGGAGTCTTGCAAAGTTTTCTCTGAAAATTCTATAATGGGAATGGCTTTATGTTTCAGATTTAAAAAAACAAACAAGTAAACAAAAAAACATGGAATAGCTTTGTTTCTTTTCAGTTAGTCTTTACTGTGACATTTATCTCTACAGTGCAGGAAACAACAGAATTTATGTTTTTAATTGCAATGAGCAACATTTTGATGTAAAGTACAATGGGGAGAAAAAGACCCACCAAATCTATTTCAACCCAAGAACTCCCACTAACAGCATCTGGCTTTACTGAATGCTCATAAGGAAACCATTCTTTTAGTTACATATAATCTACAAGTGCAATTCATGAATGAAAAATGTAACATATCTGGCAAAAAAAAAAAAAAATCTATTTACAAAATCAGTCTTGCTTAACTCAAAATTATTGGAAAACTAGAATAATAAACATCCTATTCTATTTCTCATAATCTGTTCTCTTTATTGTTCTGACTATAGCTGAAAGTACAAATAAATATCAAAAGCTATCTAAGGATGTTCTTTACCTCATATTCATTGCAGAGCCTAATAAGAGAAGAGTAAATGCTGAACACAGTTTGAGGATTAACCTTTGTGAGAAACAATCCAAAGCACTCTCTGAGAGCTTCTTTCCCAACCTGAAATGGGAACAGCTAATATCCCCTTTAGAGAAAAATGAGGCTCCTAAAATATGTTTTCTATAATTAGCTTTAACTCCCATCCTGAATGTGACAGCTGAAATCCTTGGCATGTTTTCAAGTGACACCTGAGGATTTTCTACCTTCCCAGGAAGCAGTCAGTGGTACTCTTCCTCGCTGAGGATGTGACATCTCTGCACTACCTGGAAAGGCACAGCATAATCCACGATGAACAGAGCAGTTACCCTGGATACATGCCAGCAACTGTAGATGCAGCATATTTTTTGGGGGATGTGTTTTTCCTCATCACACCAGTGCCTGCTCTGGTTTGCCTTCCCAAGGAGTCAGCACAACCCCTGCCCATATCTGTAGGCAGTTCTTGCAATTCTACACAGAGCTGTTGTACCAGGGATGCCCGGGTTGCCTCTCCAGGAGGGTAAGGAATGCCCGTCTCCCTGTTGAGCCATGATTTTAGTGGATTAGGATTTCCCCTAGATAAACTTAACAGGGCACAATGGATAAAGACATTCAAGGATAGATTTGTGTTTCAGTAACACTAGTGCAAATCCAGAATTATGCTGGATTTGTGTTTATCTGAGACATGAATGTAACATACCACAGGGGTCTTACAATGCTGCTGTGATGTTTTTCCATGTATAAATGAGTAAATACCTGTTTCCCAAAAACATTGCTCTTGTAGAAATTATTAATGGACAAAATGAAAGGAAAAGAACCCTCAGCCAATTCCTATCCGGAATTACCAACCAGATTATTTTCTGATCACTTTATCTATTAATTCTGTTTCTCAGCATACAGCTTCAGTCTCAGCTGGTTACCAGACCTCAATTATTCCTTTCATATTTTGCTTTCATAGAAGATACTGCCTCAAGGTCTAATTTATAAATGAGAAAGACTGTGCTACAATTCTTAGCAATAAACAGAAAAAATGTTGTCTTTGTGAACCACTGCAAAGTATTAAACATTCTTTCATTAGACTCTAAATTTCCTTCCATTGACATCCATAGAAAATTACAGTTTTCTGTGAGGGTTATTGGCCTATGACATATTTATCTGTCATGCAGCTTTTGTCAGTAGATAACTGAAGTCTGATTTGCACAAATAGCCGTGGTGGTCTACTATTATAATTGCCAGTAAATTTGGGCTAGAATATATTAAATGCAGTTTTATTCACTGCATTAGATGGGAAGGCCCACAGAAATCTGCATGAATTTATCAAATGTCACTCCATTGGAATAAAAAGTCTCATCCTGTTTTAAAGAAAATACTCTTGAAGATCACATGGTTTGGTAAATTATAATAGCTAAAAAAAGCTGTTTGATTTTAGATAGCTCATCATTAGCAGAGCAGTGCTATTTGTGGAACAGAGATTCCCTGGTGCTACAAATGTTGTGACTCATAATACTCCTGCTCTAACCTCTTCCTTGAAGCGGCTGAATGTTTCCAGCTTCAGGCATTTTTGTTAGGAAAACTCTGTGAAGTGCTGGGGAAACTGGAGGCAAAGACACCATTGAATAGAAAAAAAACCTAACCAAAACAAAATAAAAACCAACCCAAGAAATTAAATGATGAAACGGACGATGGAAGTAGTACCAAGAGGGCAAAAAGAAGCTGGGAATGAAGGGGGATTCTTGTGGGGTTGGAGAGGAGGAAAGGATTGTCATCAAGAACCTCCACAGTGATTTGACGAAAGACATTTTGATGCTTTTATCCCAAGCAATTACTCAGGACTCCTGTTAAACCATATGTGAGATGAAGAATGCCACTCATGGCATTAAAAATGAGAAGTAAAGATCTATTTGGTGGGCAAAACCTCCAAGCCCTTGCAAAGATAAGGCAGAAGCTTTTATTTAATATTGTGACTTGTTGAACACAGCTGATGTGTTGTTCTGCTTACAATAAACAGCTTTTGGGGGTTTTGCTTCAGTGTGTTTAATCACCTGCAAAAGCTGTTTATTGCCTTGTATACTTTCCTCATCATGACCATTATCCTTTAAGTATGAGGTTTTATGGCGAGCCTAAGCAGGGCAGGGTACAAGGCCCCATCAAAGCTGTGTGCAAGCACGGATGAAATAAATCCATGTGAGGACTACAGACCATGAAAGTAGAAAGATAAGCTTTAACAATGCAGTGTAATGACTTCACAGGCACTCTGCTGATCATTTAAAATGCACCCTTGTTTGCTGAGAGCCACTCTGAAAATCCCACCTGCAACTGCCAAAGGAAGATGTATGTGTTCCAAGAAAATTATTAGGGATTGTGACAGACAAAGCCAGAAAGGCTCATAAAGGGCATTTGTGTGTACTTTACTTCAAAAGGCTTCAGCTAAGGTTCTTTAAAACAGCTGTAAACATAAAAGAGCAGAACACTGAGAAAGTATTTAAAAGAGAAAATGTGATATTATGGAGAGCACTTCCTTTGGCAACAGAGAAGCACTACCTGAACTTGCAAGGAACCTTTTCTAAACAGACCAGGAGAAGATAATCACGGCTTTATAGGATAAAAGAATAGTTTTACTTCCTGCAACAGGAAGAGATAGAAAGGTGGTGCATTCAATGCATATCTTTAAAGTTATTTTGCAAGTATTTTTACTTTAGTCAATGCATCACAATATCAAGGTATGCAGGAGCTGGGTTTGAGAACAAAGACTCAAAGGAGAGTCCAGCAAACAAAGCAGTGACACACACCTCACTACTGCACAAAAACTCCAGTCTCACTAGAATTCCTGACTTCCATATAGCCCTGTAGTCCAGAGAAGATGGAGAAGAAAGGCTTACTGGAAAACAGAAAAATAAAGCTGACAATAAACCATGTATTGAATGCAAAGGCATAGAGCTAAATACCTTGCCTTGTCTTTAATGGCCTGAAATATTTCTGCATCTTACAGTTATTGACAAGAAGGTCGCAAATTCTTACACAGTAGAAATTATAGAAATTATGAATTTACTACTCCCCTGTGGCATTTGCTTTATTTATTTATTTAGTTATTTATTTATTTAAAATATTTTCTTTTTATTTAGAACTTTGGCTGTTTAGTGGCTTTTTCATGCCTGGAAATTTAAGTGACTATCTTATTTTTCAGTCAGGTAAATTCATTAAATCATGGTATTTGACTCAGTAATCATTTTTTAACTTTCAGTGATATCTCAAGCCAACACTCACTATGTCCTGCAGAAACATAGATATGATAATTAAAATTGTATTAAAATAGCGTCACTATGTTATGTTAAACTATTTTCTGTTTCAAATACATCTGGCAAAATCAGGGCTTAGCAGTATTTATGCTACTTAACTTTTTGTTGTGGTTTAAAGACAGGTGTCCACCAAGGAAGGTGGAAACCTCCTTTAGAATGGAAAATGTGGCCCCATTCTCTCTAAATTATTACAACTCCAAAATTATGGATCTTTCAGGCAAATATATGGGAAAAGAAATAACAGTTCCTTATAAGCATGTATATGGAAAACAAGGGAAATGAACAACACCACCACAAACCCAGGGACAGCCTTCTCACGGCTGAAGATGCTTTCCCCTTTGGTGTAGTTCTGGTCACAGCCGGCAGGGGCACTGGTGACTCCCGGCGAAGCAGGACAGGTGCGATGGCGCTATGGCGCTATGGCGCTATGGCCCCCAAAAGGGGGCGCTATGGCGGGATCTTGGCCACCTCTCTGCACCTGGGGAATGGTGGACTGCCCAGTGGGAGAGATAGAAAAGGGGCTTCCTTTACAAACACACAGTTGTAGCTGGTCCCGGTGCCCCTCTGGATGGTGAAAGGGACTGTAGCAGGAACCTTGGAGTGGCGGCTGAAATGGCAGAGGTGGGCACACCAGGGTAGCAAACAGAAGAAATTCCACAGCCCTAGCCGGAAGCTGCCCGGTGTCCAAGTGTTGGGTTAAAATGTAGCAAGAATCCCTAAAGCAGAAGCAGAGAATAGTGGGGCTGAGCAGGGAATCACTCCCCTGGGTAGCTCACCTGCGATGCCTGGCCTCAGGGTTTGGCCATGCAGAGGGAGGTGGCCCTGGCGGGGGACAGCATGTTCCTGGCACAGCATGAACTGGCTCTGGGTTCCCAGTCAAGCAAACAATCAGAGAGGCAAACGGGCAAACCCCAGTCACAGTGCCAAAGGAAAAGGAAAAAAAAAAAAAAGGGGCAAAACCCACACGGCAACAGTATCTCTTGTTAGAGGCACTTTCCACAGGGCCACAGAGGTGATCATTCTACCAGAAGGACACAACTGTCCCCTGCCCCCAACCCTCTCAGGAAATTCTGGCCTGGCTCTCACCCACAGCGAGACATGTGGAGCTGGGGCTGTGACCGTTCCAGACACAAAAATAAAAACAGAAACAAACGAAAATGGATATCAGATGAAAACCATCCTCAAGACACATATCCACCAGTTCCTCAACTAGAACAAAGACTGTTTGCTATCCAAGCTCAAATACATTCCTTTGACTGCCAAAAGCTGCTCCACTGACTGCAATGAATTGTGTTAAAGTAAAATAAGCAAAATGTGGTTAATGAAAAATTAAGCCAGTGAGAGGTGTTGCATCCTCACCTTCAAAGGTTGTGAAGAAACTCAAACCCATACAAAAGTCTCTAGACGTTCTGAAATAAAAGTTAATTGCAAACACCAACAGGCCAGAAAAAAAAATTCTCACTGGTCTCTGTAGAATCAGTGCCAAAATGCAAGAATTCAAGCAGAGAGAAAGGAAAAGGACTAAGCCTTGCTGTTTCAAGTAAAAATATTCCCACAGATTCTGGGTAGAAAAATGGTAAAACATTCTGTAGGTAGGCAGGGCTCCTTGAGAAAGGATAATTTGGTCACTTGTGGCATAAAAGACCTAATCATTTCAATATGTTACTGACTTTCAGGAAAGCAGCATAAATATCAGTATCTGGTTCTGATTCTTTACCTGCATGGAATGACATGGGATTTAAAATCAAATACTGCCAGCTGAACCAGTAAAAGTCAAAGACATAATGCTTGTAGTACAGGTTCATGTTGCACAAAGTTGCAAAATTAAATAATCTTGATTGATAAAGAAAATGTTGTATCAAGTATATTTCACTGTGCTTCTAAGATGATCAGTTGAATTAGTAAGATGACCTTTGAAGCAAGAAATATTGCAGATGCTAAATAACTGATTTAAATATGAAGTCAGTAAGAGTTTCCATAAATTCCAATCTATTATGAAAAATATATTTCTAGTGAATGCTTTACCCATTCATCTCATCAAATTCTGAAACTGAAAAATTTTCTCGCACCTTTAATTTATGATTCATTTACTCTGAGGTGTCAAAGACAGTCTGAACTGCTTTATATTCAAGAAACAAGGGGGGAAAATAATTTCATTAAACTGCAGACATCTAAAAGCTAGTTTTTTCTTACCAAGAAAAGCAGGAATTTCCTCAGGCTATTTGTAGATGCCTGTGTTAAGCAGATGAATATGAGTTTATAGACCCAGAGAGAAATTAGGATTAAAGCAGCCAGGTTCTTGTTCAACAGACTCAAGGCAATGCTGGCTGAGAGAGCTTGCTGTCAGTCCTGCATAAAGTAAACCATGGCTTCATCCATCTCAGCCTCTCATGGATTTTGTGTTGAAAAGGAAAAAGAGTGTCTCTTGCATACAGTCTGTGTTCAGACAATTCTCACTGACTGGGCAGTTCTTGTGGAAGTGCCCAATCAATGCACACACAATCAAGATGCTGAATTTTTGATTAATGAAAAGTCCTAAGCAGCTACATGTTCTTTGCCTGCTCAAAGACTCATCTGTGTCCTGATGCCACCAAAAAGCCCAGTGACAACTAAATTTTATTCAACTAACTGGGACTGCAATGTACCCACAAGACTTGACCTATGTCTTACAACTGGCAATTTTCAGTCACAACTGGCCTCCTTTAGATGGGAAAGTTTCTCCTGCACTTTTAAATCCATGAGCAAGAAGTGCTGGAAAGTGACCAGTGAGTGTTCAACCAGTTCAGACTTTCTGGGTAGCTACAACTGCCTCACATGCCCTTGAAGGAACACTGGTAGTGTCATAATTTGTTCCTAAAACTTGCTAGAGAATGAATTAAATTTACAACTTAACCAAGCATGAAATTATGTTTTCAATAATTCAATAAAAGTCACATAAGCTGGGAACAATTACAGATCTCATTGAAGAATCCAGTATCACCAAAGGTGTCCATCTGAGTGTTATAAATATTCGATCAGCCAAAATTTCCGACAAAATGATTTATTGGAAATTTGATTGATTCAAAGAAAATAGCCACAATTAAAGGGGACAGTTCCGAGCGCGAGATTGGAGCTGGGTGAACAGGGATCCGGCTGTGATAGTGCGGGTCTCCACAGTTCACAAAGTCGTTTCTGAGAAGTCCATTTTCATACAGTTCTGGATCGAAACTGCTGATGATTGGATTTCCTTGTTTTTCCTAGTCCTTCTTCCATATTCATAAAGGTTCTTTTCTTGGTATCCTGTCCGTTGAGTAGTTTTTCGGGAAAGGATGGGGGTCTGATTGCATTTACTGGAACCTGGCATTGGGATGCACACACCTGACCGAGTTGATAAGATCCATATCGAGTGTTGATGGCTCCCTGATGGGTGCTGATGGTGGTCTTGTCCTTTCCTGAGAGCCCATCTCCTCTTCTGGGACTGTCTTTTGTTCTACCTTGATTGTATTGATGCACCCTTCCTGGCTAGTACTGATGTCCTTGGAGCTACTTTTAGCAAGGGCATGTCTCCATATCAGCTCCTAGGCCAAACTGATTTTTCTGCTGTTGGAGCTTCAACCTTGTAACATGAGTTGTACTACCATACTGATGAATTATATTATCATAATTATAACCAGCATTAACTTTATAACATGAATTACACGACCATATTTATAACATGAGTAATTAAATAATGTGTGATTGCCCATCTACAGTGCACTAGGACAGAAAGCTGATAGCCAGCAGAGCATGCAGGTCATAAAGCTTATTGATTGGGCTAAAAGTACCATAAAAAGCCAAAGAAATGTAACTTCCATTTTGCAAAAAATTGCAAAATGCATCTCTTTAATGCTTTGTGGACTCTTGCTACCATGGCAGATCCTGAGATAAGAACAATCCTTCTCATTCTGGAATTGCTGTTCCAATTCCCTTCTTGTTTGCAGCCAGTTTCTGTCTGCTCTAACTGGGAGCTGTTTCTCTTGCTCTCTACAGCATCATCATTCTTTTTCAGAGCATTTGATGTACAGAACTCCCCTCTTTGTCTTCTCATGCTATTAAAAAAAATATAGCAGTCAGCCTAACAATAATAAAGTTTGTTGTAATAATTTGACATACTCAATATTTCATCCAGCACAGCTGGTTTATTCTCCCATTACATCTACCAGATGCTGTAATATTGTTATTGTTCCTAATTTCTGTGTGGAACGTTCAGTCAAAGGCTGCTGCATGTTCCCACATCAGCACAGCTCTCTGTCTCCAGCAGTCACCTCCACAGAAGTAACAAACCTTCTGAAGATAACAGATGGTATCTCCCAGAGGCAGGAAGAAAAGTTCGTTTTTCACTCCTCCCAGTAGTTCTTCATTTTAGGAATCTCTTCAGTTACTGCACATCCCTTTGCTTGTGATTAATAATGCAGGGTACAGTGGGTCATTAAAAAAAGGACCAACATAACTAGAAAAAGGATTTTAAATGTTGAAACAATTTGTGGGTTTATAGCTAAAGGGTTTTCAGGAAAAAGCAGTCTAAGTGGAGGAGAGGATATGAGCAAAATCCATTAGTCAAAATAATATATAATCCTTTAAATTACATAATCAGAGAGTCCAGAACTAGCTGAGAAAACATACTCTAAAATACCTCATTATTAACAGCATTATCAGACATTTGGAAATGAAACAGCTTTTCACCTGAAGAATGATGGAGATGCAAGTGAAACACTTTGTGATTTGTGATGTTTTCTGGGTTCTGACCTAGTACCTTTGTTGAGGGTTAGGATTTTTTCTTTTGTTTCTTTCTCTCATGGAATTT
>VZUA01000434.1:16982-34172 GCA_013401035.1 Horornis vulcanius | reverse complement strand
CATGCGCATCATCTTTCACTGAAAAAAGTTTTGTTGATTGTATATTTGATACAACATTCAGTGTTTGCACCCCCTAGAGCAAGGGACCTCCCCTTTAAAGAAGTTTTTAATTTAAGCCAAAATTTCACAGGGATTTGTGTCAGTGCATCTTTTCTGTCCCCTGTATGTGCTGTCCTGGCCTCTCTACAGTGGCTGACACACACAGTGACACATAAGCCTTGCATTCTGTGCTGCTGCAGCANATCTTCAAGGCGCTTTCCCTGCGTGTCACAGAGCGGAGCAGCTCCCGCCGGCTGAGGGCGGCCAGAGCGCTGCGCTCCTCCCACCCACACGGGGGCGCTGCGCCGCCCGCTGCGGCCGAGCCGTGCCTTGCGGCCGCGGACTGCAGTACCCAGCATGCCCCTTGGGCCCGGGCGGAAGCGGCAGTGAGCGGGCGGAAGCGGAGGGGTGGGGGGCCATGAGGGGCGCCGGGAGCAGCGCTGCCATCCGCGCCTGGGCCGGCCAGCTCCTGCTCCCGATCCCGGCCCGGCTGTCCCCGGCTCCTCGCAGAGGTGAGAGGCGCCGCAGCGCCGTGCTCGGTCCTCCGGCTGGCTTGCAGTCCCCGCGCGCGGGCGGGCAGGCGGCTGCCGGGGTCGGGTGAGCCCGGCCGGGTCTGTGAACGGCGCTGGGGCTGCACAGGGCGCTGGCCGGACTCGGTGTGTGGGAGCGGCCGCGGGGCCCGTCCCTGAGGCGCTGTGTGAGGGAGCGCTGAGCGCCTTCCCTCGGGGCTGGAACAAGGGGTGAGTTCCACGGGCGGGAGCAGCGGGGTGAGCGCCGTGTGGGGCTGTCAGGCGGTGTTCGGGACGGGAGGAGTTACCGCGGGTGCAGAAGGGTCTCACGGAAAGGTGTCTCACGTAGGGGTTTGTGGAGTGATTTTCTCAGCTCTGGGCTGGGAGAGGAGCATCCAGTCGAGACTGCAGGAGTGGAGCAGTAGAGCCAAGAGCAGCGTGGCGCGCAGCCAGAACTGTAATATCAGCTTTCTTGAGGCAGTGTCTGTGCAATGTGGCTGTTCAACCCAATTAAAAAATCCACCAATGCATTTAGAAGACAAGAGCTGTGTGTTTAAAAGCTGGGATATCTCCATGAAAAAGATGTTTTGAGTTGGTTTTCATTATTTGTATGTAGCATTCTGTGCATCTTAGCTCTAATAGAGTCATTAATAATGCAGTGCTGTGGCTGGTTTAGTTATAGCCACATCTTTATAGTATTTTTACAATAGCACATAACTTAATTTATCTAGTAGTAGCACAATATAAATTCCCTGTCGTTTAAATGATAAAAAGCTTTTGAGTCATGATCTGGATAAGGCACAGAACAATTTGGTTAAGGCAGAGAGCCAGCAGTACATAGAGTTTCAAATAAACAGATTAAGAAATAACAGGGCTGCTTAGATAACAAAGAATTAATCAGAACAGAATTTGGGATATGTAAAGCCACACAGACATAGGGTGAAGAGAAACATATGCTTGAAATAAAAGTAGGAGAACCAGTGAAATCTGCTTGTGGGAAGGCACATCAGAAATAGAGTGGATCTTTAACTGATACCTGAGGTTAATTAATACCTCTTTAGGGATTAGGTATACCTAATCTCTGAGGTATTAGATACAAACATCGTATCCCTTTACTGTCCAGTTACTCATGAACCAATTTATTGGTGAACCAATAAATTAATTCATCAAGAAAATTAGACTTGCATATGTTTTAAAAATATATATCTTTATGTTCACACAAGCCACAGAGGAGAGGGATTTATTAAGTACTACATGGGTTTGATTTTAGTTGTCCTTAAAACAGTAGAATGGTGGAATAATGAAGGTGTGAATGGACTGTTGGAGATCTACTCGGGTGTTCTACTAAAGGGAAGGCTACCCTCAAAATGAATCAGGTTGCCCAGATCCATGTCCAGGCAGATTTTGAGCATCTCCAAGGACAAAGGTGTTAAAACATTCTTGTGCATCAACTCTACTACTTTACCACCCACATAGTGAAGGAAGAATTTCTTCCTTCGGTCTTATCGAAATTTCCATTCTGTTTCCTGACTCCATGGATTTAATAATCACTCATTAGATGACGGAAGACTTGATGAAGAAGATTAAGCAATTAGACTTCCCTCTCTTCCTTTGTTCTTTTCTTCCAAGTTCACAGCCTCTCCTTAGGCTTTGTGTACCCCACCCACGGGCCTGTGGGTCTGTCAGGGTCTCTCTTCACTGGCTGCCATCTGTAGTCATTCTTTTCTGAAATACTTTACCTGAAGCAAGCATATGGGAAGCCTAGAATGTCTAGGAAAAATTTTACTCCTATCTCTACCACAAAATCCCCTAAAACACCAAGTGGGATGTTACCACACTTCAGGTCATACCCTTGAGTTCCTCATATTTCAGCAAGTATACACAATAAAATGACTCTTTGGTGATTTCTTTGAGCAAAACCTACTTCAGAAAGTAGTCAATATATTAAAAGAAGTTGGTTTACAATGGTTTCCAAAATACTGGCAAATGTATTTTCTTCCTTTGGACTACAGAGCCGACAGTCATCATGCTCATTTATTACAATAACACAGAAATTAGCAAGTCATTTCTCCAGTGAAAATTTGTTCTTCTGAGAAATTACTTATTTCCTGGAAAGAAACAGTTTCCCCATCTGCTAAGATTAAGTAGAATGGCAGCAGTGTGACATTCTACTTAATCATTTTGTGGAGCTGGTTACAGCAAGGAATCTTCTGTACTGTTTTGCATGACCACATGAATGATAAGTATTTGCTAAAGAGAGAAAATAAAAGAACTGAAATCAATTTTGTGACTTCTGCTAGATTTCTGCCATGAAATTACAGCTGAAATTGAACTGAAACATTTAAAATTAGGAGAAAAATTGTAAGTAACACTTTAAGTGTTTCATGTTATATGGAGCAAAAACAACAGGAGGCAATTCAGTCATCTTCCTAAGCAAAAGGGTGAGCCAGATATGAGAAATAACCATTACTCACAGACAATGAATTGCAATCTCAGCTGACGATCTGAAAGGCATTCTCTGAATTTTCACAAATTGAAGTCCACTAATATTTTCTAAAGCAACTGATANAGTTCACCCGTTTGCAGCTTTCTCTCTCAAATCATCCTGCCGCCTTCAAGCATGAAAACTCCTCCTGAGGAGTGCAAAGCCACCGTGCCCTTGTCAGTCAGGTCTGCCTGGAGTGTTCAGATGGAGAAGGGATGGCTCTTAGCTTTCCCCCAGCCCTGTGTGTGTACGTGTGCTCGGTGTTTCCCTGCAGGCAGGCATCCCCCAGCATTGCCCCACTCCAAACGTGGGTTTTCCTTGTGCTGAGTCTGTCTCCCTTCCCACACAGCACCTGACACGCTGGAGCTGAATCAGAGCACTGCAAATCCCCACCAGAGAGCTGGGCTCTGGCAAGCTTTAGAAGCCTTCTGCTGGGCATGGCTGGACTGGGAGCTGTATCTGTGGGGCCACACTGGTGCCCTGTGCTGCATGTCTGAGTGCACAGGGGTTGGTCACTGGGCCGGGAGCTTTCCATGCCTGCTTGGAAGACATTTCTGCCCTTTGTGTGGTGCCTGCTTCGAGCAGAGCCCCGGGCAGTGCTGGTTGTGCAGCCAGGGAGGAGGTGACTGGGCTGACTGGGCTTTTCATATGCTGAGCACAGCTACAGCTGGTCAGTCATCCCAGGCCTTTATCACCCCTGGCTGGCCTCTGCCAGGAGCCAGTGATGAGTCACGGACGCTCCTCATTTACCTTCACTCTTCTTGCAGAGAAGTTTGTGTGCCCCAAGGCTGCGGGTCTGCAAACAGTTAAACACACTGTACTTCACAGTAAGCACTAGGTACTGGGCAGCTACTGTGAGCTCTTCTCACACTGCATGCCCTTCCCTGAGCTAGCCTCACTTCTCCAAGTCCACATTGTTGGGGTTTTTTTGGTTTTTTGTTTTCCTTTTCAGTTCATTTCAAGGCAAGGAGAGCACTGGGAGTGAATAAGTATTCCAGCTGAATGGACCAAAGAAACTATCAAAGACTAACATAAAAGGCTTTTCAGTTTTCTCAACAAGTGGGCTGCATTTTTGCTGCAACATTCTTGGCCTGCCCAACTTGGGAAACCCTATGAAATATGTTAAACTTAGGAGTCCATTTGTTAATTTAGAACAGCAATGAATGAACTTCTAAGTGTATACTTGCTGTTGCCCATAGGTATCATGTCCTAAGTAGGCAGATGTATAAAAGGATTAAATCATACACACAGAAAATACTTTTTTTTCTCTTTAAAGGTGAAGTTATGCCTTTATAACCTTTATAAGATTTTATAAGGTAGTTATACACCTACAAAAAGGATGGGATTTCTCTTATTTATGGTACTGACAAATACTCCCACACAAATTTTCTATGCTAATAAAAATGACAGTATCTTCCAAGGCTGACCATATAGGTTCTATCTAAATACATGGCTTAGGTATCACTGAATACTTGGAATCTTAGAAGGTCACAAATTTTCTAGTCAAGTGCTTATTTATTGATCAATGTAGCTAAGACTACATAAAATCAGAGGGAAAATAATCAGAGAGAAAAAAAAATGAATTACTATATAGCCCTTTCTCTCCAACAGACCTCTCTATTGACAATTGACAATTTCTAAGCCAAATTCCCACTGAGTGCAGATTCACTGAGGTCTAAACTAGTCCTTATATGTGGACATGCAATAGGTCTCCCTGCTCTCACAGCTGAGGAGAAGCCACCTGTCAAGAATATCTTTGTCAACTGACACTTCTGAGCCATTAGGTAATGCTTGACAGCTCAGTGGCACTCTTATCTCCACACTGATTGTAGGTAGCCACGTCTCAAGATATTTTTGTAATTTATGGAACCCCACACTTCAAAAATCACACACACAGTAACAACTTTATAAGAGATAATGAGAGATATCTTCTCCAAGAAAAATTGGGTCCTCTGTACCAACACCAGTCTTTGGGCGAAGGGGCCCCATTTTGCCTTGCACCACTATACAGCACAGTGCACCCTGTGGAAATGAAGGATAGCCACACTCTGGAATGCATTAGCAAGAGCTTTACCTGAGGCTACATTCCCCTCTGTTTGTCAAGATATGGTTAGATTAGTATGTCCAATTTTGCCACTCTTACCTATACATTATTATAAGGAAGAAAGTCCTCATAATAAGCCAGTGAAGCATGGGAGTGGTTACACAGAGAAGCCTTGAGGTCCCCATCCCTGGAGATATTAAAACTTTGGTTGTGAAAGGCCCTGAGCAACCCAATCTAACCATAAAATTGTCCCTGCTTTTAGAAGTGGACTGGATTAAATAGTTTCAAGGAGTACCTTCAAATGTACATTATTCAATGGTGCTTTTCCACTGCAGTAGTGCTTTGCAGAAACCTTCCTGTAAGTTTTAAATTAATTAGCTTTGAATGAGGACAATCTATCTCCATCATGATCTGCACTGTAGGATAATTCCAGGTACGCCTGTAGTTCATTCAGAGCATCGTATTGGTGTATTAAAGTTCCACAGAAACTAGCTATTTTAAACATCTTCATTATGTCTGCAGTATACTGCAGCCAGTGATGAGATGGCATACCAAGGGAAAGAGCAGATTACATCTGCATAGCAGAGACTCCCACGAGCCTTAGTACTCCTTCCTGGTTTTTTTTCCCACTTAACAGATCACCCTTAAAACATTTGCAGGCACAGTAAGAAAATTGTTAGTTGTATGTCTTGCATCACTAAGGGCATTTTCATCTGATACTCTCTCTGTTTGCAGGATTTGATTTATTTAATGAAGGAAGTAGTGCTTGAGTTGTTTGAAAGCATGGCACTGCTCAGAGGCTGATAAAGAGTTAAAAGGATAAGTGACTGCAGTGGCAGTGGTAGACTGTCCACCAGCTAGTCATGAAGAGAGTCTGAGTGCTCTGCTCACAAGAAGTGGTGTCTAGACACCAAGAATATTGCCCAAAAGAAAAAGCCAAGAGCAACTGCACAACCATATGCTGATATAAAAAATAGAACAAGAAATCAAATGGTCACATTTGATACCTTCACCTACTGCATTCCAGGTGAATATTAAAATGAAATAAGCCTGAGTGGAAAACATGAAACACACCAACCAGTCTAGCTTTAAAAAAAAACCCAAATCATACAGGTAAAGCTATGTTTAACTCTATTAATATACATGTGTAGTTAATATATCAGGCATACATATGCTTACATAGAATGAAATCACAGAATCACAGGAATGGGTCAGATTGGGAAGGACCACAGTGGATCACCTTGTCCAACCTCCCTACATAAGCCAGGCCATCCCAGAACACACAGCACAGGATTGCATCCAGATGATTCTGGAATATCTTCAGTGAGGGAGACTCCACACCCTCTCTGGTCAGTCTATTCCAGTGCATGGTCACCTGCACAAGAAAGATGTTCCTCCTCATGTTCAGATGGAACTTCCTGTGCATCAGGCCCTGATGCCTCTTTTCCTATTGCTTGGCACCACTAGGAATAGCCTGGTCCATCCTCTTGGTACCCTGCCTTCAAATACTTCCATACATCAGTGAGTTCCCTCTCACTTGTCTCTTCTCAGGACTGGACAGGCCTAGCTCACTCAGCCTTTCTTCATAAGAGAGATGCTCCAGACCCCTCATCATCTTTGTCAGCCTCCACTGAAGCCACTCCAGGAGCTCCATGTCTCTCGTCCTGAGGAGCCCAGAACTGGACACAGCACTCCAGGTGAGGCCTCACCAGGACTGAGCACAGGGGCAGGATCCCCTCCCTCCACCTGCAATGCTCTTCCCAATGTCCCCCAAGGTCCCATTGGCCTCCTTGGCCACCAGGACACACTGCTGGCTCATGGACAGATCTGGTCCAAGAAGTCATTAATTTCTCAGCCTTAGGAACAGTAGAGAGAACTGTGTTTTGTAAGGCTGCAGCAACAGCTGTGATTGCCAGATAAAAGCAAAACCCTCTACGGTTAAGGGGAGGTGGGGGTGGTAGAATACATTTTGCAAAGACATCTTCTTGGGATAAGCACTGCTATGCTTACAGAAAGCAAAGTTTATCCTCCAGCTCTATACAGAAAGAAAATGGTGTCAGTTAAAGATACAAAGGCCCCGTGAGGTGCTGTGAATAAAGTAATTTCTCCATTCCACAGTTACCATGGTTAAATGGTAAAATAGTGATTAAATACTTATTTTCCATAATGTGTTTCATGAAGCTCTTTCCTACACAAGCCCTCATATGATCACTGAAGGGGAAAAATCCTGCAGGATGCTTTAATGCTGCTACCAACTGTATGCATTGTAACATGGATTCTCCATCAAAAAATCAAGACGTGCTTGTGAGACACTTCCACTCTAGAACAAAGCACGTAACTAGGCCCATGCAGCCATGACCACAGAAATAACCTGCAGTGAAAGAGAGAGCCAGCTACAGGGATGCTGCTTTATCTTAAAAAAAAAAAAATATTGCGGCTGGCACGGAAAGATGGAGCTGCAGCAGCACCATGTTTTTTATGAGTCCCAGATCAATATAAAGCTATATGCCTTGTGTGCTGAAGCAGATAAATTATGTGGTAGGTGTCATTTGTATTTTTAATGTGGTGCATCTTTAGTTCAATTAGAAATATTTGGATCACCTAATCATGAAAGTCTCTGATGTTTTGTTAGTACACAGCGAGCCTTTACTGTCAGCAGTCAGTCAGCAGAAATACAGACAAACAGAGGTAAGAATTCAGTCTTAAAAATGGAAGGATACTAATGATATCTGAATAGTATTAGAGTATATTACACTGTATTACACCTTGAAGGAATTTTGTTTCTTGTGTGTGCAACATTTAAACTTTTATTAACCTCTCTGGGTGAGAAAATGACTGGGAGTTGGAAGCACAGAGAAAGAAGGAATGTGCTCGATGTTGCTTTACTCCATTTGGTTGTTTTGTTTTTTTTAAATAAGGACAAACACTTCAATAGTAATCATAGGAAAGAAATTTACATTTGATTATATTTCATGCACACTTATTTATCTCTTGCTGACTTAAAAATGGTAATTTGAAAACAAACCTGACTAATAGATCACTGACCTGTAAAAGACGCGTTGACATATGTACACTGTATGTTTAGAATGTCTCTAGATGAGCTGTGTGGCAATATACAAAATCAAAGATTAATTAACGGTGCTAGGTTATCAACCAGTACTTCATGGAAAAAGAGGCCCACAGTGTTTTGCAACATAGATACCAGAGAATACATAACATTTAATTTAAAACTGAAGCAGTTTGCTAAGTTAAAAGAAAAATGTAACTACCTTTTTCTTTGTAATGTCAATACTTCGAGCACACTTTCAGTATTTTTTCCATTATATTGCTTACAAACACTTAAAAGAAGACAAGCTGTAAATCTAGTCCTCTGAGTCATTTTACAAAGGACTCCATTCTGTTTTAATAGGAAAATGTTATGCACTACATCATATGAAAGCAGTGGCAGCAGCTGTGAGTTCCCTATCACAGGTTTGCAAACACATTTAATCTAATTGATGAGCTTTTGTTTAAACATGCATTGATATGCATCCTGTGGTGCGTATGGGTTGCAAAGATTCACAGCAATATATAGCCCAAGTCATCTGCCTATGATGCTAAAACAACTTTTAAAACACTGAGAATGTGAAATATTTTTATTAATACTACTTTTGTGTAAGATAAAGAACAGCAAACAAACAAGCAAACAAACCAAAAACAAGGAAAAAAAAAGAAAAAGAAAAAGAAAAAAAGGAAAAGGAAAAGGAAAAGGAAAAGGAAAAGGAAAAGGAAAAGGAAAAGGAAAAGGAAAAGGAAAAGGAAAAGGAAAAGGAAAAGGAAAAGGAAAAGGAAAAGGAAAAGGAAAAGGAAAAGGAAAAGGAAAAGGAAAAGGAAAAGGAAAAGGAAAAGGAAAAGGAAAAGGAAAAGGAAAAGGAAAAGGAAAAGGAAAAGGAAAAGGAAAAGGAAAAGGAAAAGGAAAAGGAAAAGGAAAAGGAAAAGGAAAAGGAAAAGGAAAAGGAAAAGGAAAAGGAAAAGGAAAAGGAAAAGGAAAAGGAAAAGGAAAAGGAAAAGGAAAAGGAAAAGGAAAAGGAAAAGGAAAAGGAAAAGGAAAAGGAAAAGGAAAAGGAAAAGGAAAAGGAAAAGGAAAAGGAAAAGGAAAAGGAAAAGGAAAAGGAAAAGGAAAAGGAAAAGGAAAAGGAAAAGGAAAAGGAAAAGGAAAAGGAAAAGGAAAAGGAAAAGGAAAAGGAAAAGGAAAAGGAAAAGGAAAAGGAAAAGGAAAAGGAAAAGGAAAAGGAAAAGGAAAAGGAAAAGGAAAAGGAAAAGGAAAAGGAAAAGGAAAAGGAAAAGGAAAAGGAAAAGGAAAAGGAAAAGGAAAAGGAAAAGGAAAAGGAAAAGGGAAAGGGAAAGGAAAAGGGAAAGGAAAAGGAAAAAGGAACAATTAACCAAAACCCTAGATATTTATATAGCTGGATTCATTCTAATTTGCACTGAAAGCTACAGTTCAATTCACACTGATTTAACAGAATAATCAGGACCATTGTGGATAAACTTTTGCCAGTTTTGCTTTGGAACACATATTTCAAAAGGCTAATTTGAAATCTGCCACTAGTGCAAGTAATTTACACAAGCTTCTATTCCAGGCACCTATATATTCAATTACAGATTTCACATTGTCACCTGAGGTAACACCACATTTTGTAAACATAACATTAACATTTTTTCTTATTATTTTCCTTTTTTGCAAAATAATTTCTTGCATGTTGCTCAGAATTGAGAAAAAAACTAACACCTTTGCTTTATTATTATTATTATTGAAAAGAAATTAGATTTCTCAAATATATTATGAGAAAACATTTGGTTTGATTTCATTTGGTCAAATCTAAATCCATTTTAGCCAAAAGCAATGACATGCAATTTAACATCAAATTGCCATCAGAGAAAATCTGTGTCCAGTCAGTGCCACTGACAGTCAGGTCATTTTTTATTGAAACACCATAGGAATACAGCTTTAGAAATACAGACATTAATCAAATAATTGTTTTTTCTTTTTCCTCAAGTATCATTTCAAGATGTTTTGAGGTTCGACATGAATCAATAATTTTAATTGACTGACTGTCTTTTTCTCTGTGTTTGGCCTATGCAAAGCTTTCCTCCAAACAGAAGTATAAGTCTGTCAGGAGCTTACTGTGACTGTTTTATCAAATTCTTCATTTCTTTGAAATACAGACAAGCAATACTTCTTGCTCCCACATTAAGGAAACAGGTTTTAAAAACCCCAAAACATTAAAAGAGTAAGCTACCATTCAGGGAAATTGCAGAAAATGACTAGGTGAAAGGGAAGGAATGGGGTCTGGTTTACCATGCTGCTTTGTTCTCCAGGAAAATACTGAATAAATGGTTAGTTAAAGGGAAAACTATGAACATTTTACAAGATTGTGAAATTGTTGTTTTCATTTCCATGGGGAACTCAACCCATTGAAAAAAAAATTGTAAAACTTTTATCTGGGAAACTATGTGACACAGTTGAAACAGGACCCTTTCACTTAAAGAACTTGAAGGAAAACTTCCAGTAGAAGTATACTACTTACAATTAATCCAATAAGAGACCTTAATTTGGTTTGTATGTTGTTTTGTTTGTTGTTTGTTTTTTTTTTTTTTTTCCTGAAACCCTTTGTGGCTTATTGTGAATTCACCAGGAAAATCCTTCCAATATCTCCTTACAGCTCTATTTCCAGTTCTATCTGCAATTCCCTTGAGAAGCAGTAATTTCTGGCGTAGTTTGTGCCACCTTTACAGATGAATTCAGCAGCTCTCTCTCTCTCTCCTAAGGCAGAAGTTCCTGTTAGCTCCCTGCACTGCAGTGCAATGCAGCCCAAGTACCAGCAGTACCAAGTGTGTTTGTCTGAGTAGGTTTCCCTTGTGTTGTACTAACCTCTGCAATCCATCCCCCCCTCCATCAGAGATACACTCAGCAGCGTCCGAACCCTTTACGGAAGGGAGAGCAGGATACTATCAATCACAGAGGAGCCTGGGTGATCTCAGTATCTTTCCGTGAGACAGTCTCCCTCCTCCCCACCTATCTTTATATGCTTCCTCCTCATCGTTCCCTTCTCTCCTCAGCCCCCTCCTTTCTGTACAGATGTGCCGTGACCACCCCAGCCAGGATGACTCAGCTCCCACCCTCGCCCCCTACTCACACCGCACCCACAGTGTTTTTTAGGATTAGGCTCCTGATCAGTGACCTCCACCTTCAATTACCCACATGTCACCCAGCCCTCCAGTCCCTGGGGTGTCCTGCCTCCACGCAGGACTGCCAGACCAGCTCCTATGCCTCTTTGAATTCCTCGGGCTCTTCTATCCTGTAATCCTCTTTAAATTAGATGGGTGTTGCCTCAAAAAGCCTCACCATCCCATGGCTCTTCTAACCCTAGGATTTGGACTGTACTTTTCATCACTGTGACTTCTCTGTTCCCTCCTTCTCACATATGTCAGAAACGTCTCAGGACCGAAATTCCCAAAGCCCCTCGCAAAGCAGGACTCAGTATGTTTTGGAGAACTCCTTTCCTGAAGCTGCAGGGAGGGAAATCCCTCCCTGCCCCTTATGGGTCACTAATGCCAAACTATTATCTCAACGTAGTCAATGTGGGTGACAGTTCCTGAAGGAAATCTATAGTGAGAAAAGCAACAGTGTTTTCAAAACCACTTAAATTGGTTATTCTCTTTGTTTCGTTCCCCCCACATCCTTTTCTGTTGCAAGGTCTGAAACGCTGGTTGTTCCTTCCTTAACAGATCTTAGAAAGCGTCGGTTCCCTGAGGCGCTGGAGTTGACAACCTTTCTGCACCTTTGGTTTTGCTCCCCATCCGTACTGCTAGGACATCTGCAAACTTGTTTTCCTCAAACATCTGAAGTCTGCGAACCTCGACACCCCTGATTTTTTGCTCCCCTAGCGTGCAAAAGTTTCGGCTTTAATAAGCCAGATTCTAAAGCGAAGATCAGACGCCCATACCTCCTCGGAGCTGTGTAACCTGCTCTCTCTGTGCGAAGACCGAGATCTGGGTAGAGCTGGAGTGAGCAGCAGCCGAGCACAGCCTGCTGACGCTCACGGCGGGGATCAGAGGGAACCCCGCGCTCCCGTCTAGAGCCCGACCTGCCCCGAAGAGAGCTCTGCCGCTTCCCCGGCGAGCAAGACCCCGCTAGGTCCCGAGAAGAAGTTGAAGTCAAGCATGCAAATTAAAAAAAAAATAAATAAAAATATAAGAACAAATAAAAGAAAGAAAAAAAAAAAACCCAAACCCAAAAGGAAAAGTTGCTCTGGAGCAGTGGCGGCAGCCCGAGCGCCCGGAGCATCACTTACCGGGGGCAGGCGGCGCAGAGCCGCGGCAGCTCCCTCCGCTCCCGCCGCCGCTGCCTCCTGCTCGCGGCGAGAAGCTGCGGGAGGAGGAGAGGAGCCTCTCGGAGGAGCCGCCGAGCGTGACAGACCAGAGGAGGGGCGGACCGGAGCGGCTGTGTGGGCTTCGCGTTGCGGTGGAGCCTCTGCGGCAGCGCCGGGGAGAGAGGGGGAGCGGGCGGGCGCGGCGGGAGGCGCGGGGCGGGCGGCGGCCGCCACCATCAATAACCGGAGGCGTGGGCTGCGGGGAGGGCGATCCCCGCCGCAGGCAGCGGCCGGAGCCGGCCGAGGGGAGGCACAGAAACGCCCCCCATCCCCCCCGCCCCCGTCGCCGGCACGGCTGGGAATCCTCAGTGAAAACAGGGCCTTTTTTTTTATTATTATTATTCTTTTTTTTTTCCCTGCTAGAAGAGAAAAAATTTAAATCGTGACGCTTATACATTCACTTTATTATAGAAGACAGTGTTTTATGAGAGGTGAGGACAGGGGAGAGCACATGAAATTGGTTGTTTCAGAACAGGTTGCAACAGGCCCGGCGATCATCCGGAGATCACTGCATCCCTCCTCTGTACTCTCCTCCCTGAGTGCGAGCCGTGAGCACTTTGCAGCAACAGTGCCTGTGCTCCACACGCAAAGACTGAGCGTGAAGAACAGTGTTGGTGCAGGAAGTTCCACGATTCACTTTCCTGAGTGGAAAAATTCCTGACTGCAAGAAGAGTGAAAGATTAGAACAGATTGCCTGAAGTGATAGTGGACCCATATCCTACAGGAGTTTTAAGAAAACATCAGAAAAACATGTTTATGGGTGATAGATTGTTTTAGGACAAACAGGTAAAACAGATTAGTTGTGAAGCCTTTTTTTCGGACAGCAGGAAGTTACTATGTTTAATTACCCTAGTCAACTTACATTTAACGTAGTGGCATCAATGACTGAAAACTACATCGTAACTTTGTCACACTAGGTTGTTAATAAGTACTGTAGAACAAAGAACATGAAGGTGGTTTCTCCTTTGTGACTGTATACATTTGCCTGCAATTGCATTGGCAAAGTGTGTAATGTGACAAACACAGTGGTATTGCCAAAAAAAAGATGTGAGATAAAGTAAAGAGAGCAGGTAGGACTCCATATTAAAACCCAGAAACTATTCAACCAGTTTTATTAACAAACATGGGATTTGGATTAATCCTTCCAAAATATATTAATCCACAAAATATACATATAGGAGAAAGGTAGGGTAATGGGCAGGTATTGTCATTACCCCTGCCCCATTCTCTGCACATACTTAGTGTATGTCTTCTACAGTTGTAATTTTTAATAGTCCATCTGCCTTTGAGTCTTCCTGTCAATATTTGTGATCTTATATGCTTTGAAATATTTTTCTTTTCCTCTGTTGTTGCGCAGAAGTCTCAACCAGCAAAGGAAAGTGGCTTATTGATTTGCTACCCAGGGGAAAATCTGAATGAACTATGCATGGAGTGCTGTCAAGAGTGAAAACCCAAGTAGAGAAACAGAAAAGAAATGCTTATTACTTTTCTGTCCCGTTCAGTAATCCTAGCATTAGAAAATTGCACCGGGTGTTACAAAACAGTACTTTAGAAAATATACTAAACTTGTCACATACAATATACAAAAAGAAAAAAATATTCCAAAATTATCATATGGCAACAAAAGAAAAGGCTGTTTGTGCTATACAAATAAGAATGGTGACGATAATGTCATTTCCATCCATTTACTGTTGACTATTTAATAGGAATACTTCTGTATATAAAATGCATCTTAAGTCAATGCTATTGCATTTTACTGAAATAAACTGATTAGGATAAACACCTGCTCCTTGTGAGTTCTTGAGCACATATTACAACTATGAAAGAAAAAAACACCACCACGTTTAAGTTTTAACCACATAGGACTAAAATGTTAAAAAAAAAATCACTGTGATAAAAGCACAATGGACAAACAACATCTTTTCAACCTTACATTCAGATTCCACTGAGAAATGACCACTACAGCAGGCACCTTCCTCCTCATCTACTGCATTAGAGAGATGGACATTTATGAGATAGGTTTGTAGGCATTTTATAGCAATAAGGAAGATAGATTAAAAGATTAAAACAAGCATTTTTATCCACAGAAGTAATAATCATGCAGTTTCATAGCCAGGCTAAACTGATGTAACACTGTGCTTCTGCTAGAGACATTGGTTCTTTCCATTTGTTCTTCATCTTGTTAGCATCACCTTTATCACGTGTGTGGCTTCAGGATTAAAGAGGCTGGTGAATGGGTCTGCCTTCAGAATAACTCTAGAAACCAAAGGAAAGTATGTCTAAGTGTGGTGGGTTTTCACCTGGACCAGTGACGGACTCACTTGTCTCAGGCTGAGCTATGATGCTGCTGAAGCTTCAGCCCATGTGCAGGACTGATTGTGCCAGCTCAGATGGTTTGTCGTGGGACCATGAAGCATCATTGAGGTAAAACTGCATAAAGTCTCCTCGATCTGTTTTCTATCCATGAGGATTATTTGTATGAAAGCAGAAATTTCTTCCCCTAAAACTCCCCCACTGCAGGCTGGCAGGAAGCAGTTATTCCTTCCTCCAAGAAAGCCAACCTTACTGGCATACTGGCAATTCAGATGAGAAAAATACCTCTCAAGTTTGAGAATTCTACATGGACTACCTCCATTTTTCCTCTTCCTGGATCTGATGGCTTAGACCTTTTTCTCTCTCAAGAGTACTCTTTCATATCAGACATAAAACTTTATCTTTATATGCACTCATTTAAGATTATGATATCTGTGGCTCCATCAGTTTTCTGTAGAGACTATGACACATCTAGACTTTTTTCATTTACAGCTGTCACAGACCCAGTAACACATTATTTATTGCTAGTGGATGACCCTAAAATATGACCACAAACACATTACATTTCTTCTCCAAAAGGACAAAACCAAAGATACTCTTTCTAGTTGTTTGCAGAACAGCAAAACATAAGTAACATTACTTTGTAAAGCGATAGAAAAATTCAGACCTCGTCAGACCCATACTGGTTTTAAAAGCAAATAAATGTCTGTGTTAAAATACTGTAGATAGTTTGCCATGATTATTATTTTTATTTATTTTAACCTGACCCTTAAATGTTTGTCTGTGACATATTATCTTTGTTTCTCCATTATTTCCTTTTCAGGAAATAAATACGGTAGTGTCTGTCTGTAGAAGCATCTTAAAATAGCAACCAGAAAAGACTGATAGCATTTCCCTTGAAACCAAAGTTAAATTCTTCACAGAACCAGGATCCTACAGAAAACTACATGTTTATTTTGTACAAGCTCCACCTTTATCACTGTTTCAATCCTACAGGTAATTTCCTTGACTTAAACGGGGCAATGGGAAATGAATAGAATACAGATGTAAAGCACACAGAAACATTTGAGGTTAATCTTCAGCAAGAGGGTCAGGGACCCACAGGAATCCTCTGAGCTGCTGTGGTAAACAGCTTACCTCAGCCACGAAAGCACTTCAGTGTTGTATTGTATGCAGTGTATAAACGTTTCAGATTACATCCATGCACAATGACCTGAGGGAAACATTTGGACACCTCTTTCTTCCAAATAACTAACAGCAGGAAAATGCCACCTAAACATACTGAACAAATTCGTGATGACTTCAGCTGACAGAGAGAAAAAAATCTACAGATTTTCTCAAAGAAAAGAAAAATAATTCAGTTTTCTTTAGTTAAGCAAGAGATATTGTCTGAATTTGACCATAAAGACTGTGTATTATTATGTTTAGCCACAGCCAATTGAAAATATTACACAAATATAAAGGGGACTGCAATGAAAGGGAAAATCCTGATATTTCTTTGTCAAATGAAAATCACTTTTTGAATAGTCCATAGGGTAGTGATTCATACCTGTAATAAACATCTATCAGATGGTGTTTTCTTGTGTCCTCATAAAACAAACGAAAAACCATGACAGGTTAAGGCTGCCTAACATAGATCAAAAGATCCTCTACTTCTAAAATTAAAGGTGAAGAATCCCTAAATAATCCTCACATAGTGGAGGCAGGAGCAACCTGACCAGCTAAGTACTTTACCAACAGGAGTATTATTAATATCTGAATCTTTTTGGTCCTTATTCCTATGGCATGTGTTTTGTTTTGTCTAAATTTGTTCGTTTGCTGTCTAAATTTCAAAACTGATTTGCAGGAACGAGTTACTTTCTAGACTAAGAACATTAAATATGTGTCTCTTAAATCCTAGTTTAGGGTCTTCTGCTGATCCCCTGCACTGTCCTTGAACAGGTAATTTTGTTGAGCCTCTGTTTTCTTTCTTGTTCTTTGGTGTCTTGTTTATTTAAGATTTTTTGTCTTTACACATAAAGAATAATATTATCTCACTGCTGTCATGACTACTCAGTTTAGGTCACTTAAAGGATCATCATCAAAGCTGCTACAGAAGCAGAGTTAATATGAATTTGAGAGAGCTTAACAAAGCTTGATGGTGAGGTTCACTCCTACTACATGGCTGAAACATGCAGAGGAAAAGTGGATTAGAATCAATTTAGAATGATTTACACAGAGTATAGAAATAGAAAAGGATGCAAGAGAGTAATGGAGAACCTCCTGTGGGGTCACAGGGTTCAGAGGGGACCCCCTTGGTCTCTAAACTCCTGACAGAACTTAGGAGTGGCTCAGTCAATTCTTATCCCAGACTTGGTCAATGGTCTAAAGGATTATTAACAATTATTA
>VZUA01000434.1:0-15043 GCA_013401035.1 Horornis vulcanius | reverse complement strand
ATGGTTCAATCATGAATGCATATTCTTCCTGCAGATATCTCAATGATGCGTATGGTGCCTCAGAGTGTTGATTCTTGCATATTTATTTAAGGAATAATAAAAAGCTAAGTAAATCGACTTAAACTTCCCTGTAGCATCTGTGAGCATCTGAAGAGACTTGGGAGCCTTGTTTGTAGCATGAAGTTGGACAATATCAGCTGAAACATTAGTTGATATGTTAGTTTCTGGTAGAATTTGGATATACAACAAGTTTAATGACCTACATTTGAACAGCATTGTGAATTCATCATGTTCTTTCTGATTTTTTTTTCAAATTAGGAAGTGCAACAGGAGTATTTGTCCTAATGAATTTCTAAGAGAAAAAAAAAAATAATCCTGTAATTAAGAGAAATTCCACAGAAGATTTTGGGGGCTTAGGAGTTCTTTCCATTACATATATTGTTCCATTCTTTGAAGGTATGTATAATCAAATTAGAGAACAAAATCAAGCCATAAGAAGCTTCAGTTCCCAAGACAAAACAATAACAGAAGTTATGAAATAGGTCTATATAAAATGCACAGCAGTGCAAATGGATGATTCACTGTGGACTACAACAGAGGATTTTGTAAGAAGTGGAAGAAAATAAACACAACTAAGCACATCAAGTGTGTTTTGCACGGGCATTGCTCATTCTGGATTAAGTTAATGAAAAGAATCTGATTTTCCTGGAACTGTTTTAATCAGCCCAGGAACTCCAGGAGTCTCCTTAATTTTTTAGCACTTTGAGTATTAAGCACTTCAAAACCTGTACCAGATTCTTTTCTATTATATCTTTAGAGCTATCCTTACAGAATTTGAACACTTAAAATATCTGTATATACTGGACACTTTTGTGGACCACATTCAGGAAGGATTTTGATTTAGGGAGAATAATCTGTACCTGATGGCAAACTATTTGACAATTATTTAGTGCTTTAGGGAGTCCTCTCNTCTCCTCTCCTCTCCTCTCCTCTCCTCTCCTCTCCACAGCAACCCTTGGACTGCTTTATGCTTTAGGACCAGGAGTCAAATTTTTATGTCTTTTAAACTAGAGGAGATTTTTGCATTTTGGCAGGAGCAGAGCTGAGCTGCAAATCTGCTTAGGAGTACTTGCAGTTGTGTGCAAATAATGTGTTCCAAGAGAATGTCTCATTTCAAACATAATTCTATAAAACATTTTAAAAATAGAATGAAGTTAGGAATGTCTGTAGAGTCCATCCATAAAGCTACTTCTGGTTCAAAGAATAAGGGGACTTCCAAATCTTTATCTAAAATTCTATCTGAATCACCAACATAAGTCCAAAACATTTTTGAATCCTTTGGTTGCTGCCACAGCTGGAGAAGTAAGCCTGAAATCATTTTACCCTGCATCCTAGAGTTATGTGAACCTTGTGCATATATATCTATACATACATACACACACACACACATATATATATTTATATCCCTTTCCCCAGGGAAGTGGTCATGGCACTACTCCCACATTCACGAGCCTACAGTTACCATGTCATCTTTGAAAGACAGATTTGAAACTTCTTGTTTCTCCCACCGATCAGTTTTTTATTTAAAGGGAGGGTGGGGGATGTTTAAGTAAATATTCACATGAGCAACAACTCACCATGACTAGGTTCTGCACACTGGGATTTCTGAAGGACATTTATTTTTCACTCTTCCTCTCTTAATGATGTTTTGTCATATCTATATTATAAAATCACGCCTGGTAAAATAGTTTGCAGAATAAATCTAAAAATGTTCAGTAAGTCTTTTCCAATGATAAGATAATTAATTTTATCATAATCTTCACAGTACGTGTACTATGATTATTCTATTTCTGGTCAATATAATTTATTCAACATTTGCCTTGAACAGTTTTTCTAGCTGTGTTTTGCATGTTTCCAATTAGTTTTCTTTCTCTGATATTATTTTTGATGTCAAGAATGCTTAGTTCCCAAGATGGGAAAACTTGTATAGAAAGCTCATCTGAAATCAAATTTATTTTACATCTAGGGTGTAATAGATTTTATAACCAAAACTGATGAACTCATAATGGAGCATTTGAATTTTACATGGGTCTCTACTTTAAAAAGAACATCAAAATGGTAATGTAAAATAATAAATATTTGGACCAAAAACACAAAACAGAAAATATTTTCTTGAAAGATTTCTTACTTGTGGTGTTGTTTCATAAACAACTCAAAGATTTTATTTAGATTAATCACTGTTTTTGCAGAGATGTGCAGCTGCAGTTGATCATATCTCCTACTTATCAACTTACAAATTATTGAGCTAATTTCATTTTTGGCTGAGATCACATACATAAAATATAGCAGTACATAAAGGAGATGACAGGAAGAGAAAATTCAGCTTTCTTCATCTAATGATATTTTTCTGAAAACACACATTCAAATTACAAATTTTGTTGCTAGGAGCAACACCATACAAAGTATTTTCCCAGCTCCCTTAGTTATTACGGCTCTGTCTACTTATCATCACATGTATTCTCTACATGTAATGTACTCACTACTAATTTCATTTTCATAACCTTCCAAGTCAAACATTTCTTCCAGAAAGCCCACAGAGACAATCATCCAAATGGCTGTTTTGTTCCAGTAACACATCCGGAAATAGGATGATGTCAGACAAGAAGCAAGCAGAAAATAACACAATTAATAAAAAATCTTTTTCTTTTTCTTTTTTCCCAGGACACTGAAAATAGCACCTCTGTGCTTCTATTTGAAATTCTCTGGCTCTAAGATGGAGGAGCTTCTGACTGAAATTGGGTATGTTGGCAGACGTGTTGAATGAATACAGATTCAAGAGCTCATAGCCTGAATCAGCGGAGTCAGCCACTCTAAGAAAATTCAGGTTAATGAAACTGGAGAATTCTGGGGATGAAGTTGCTGATAGGTAAAATTCTGTTTACCTCTATCTTTTGTACTTGAAAAATCTGTATAAATCTAATAATTTCTGTCTCTAATTACCTGATTTATGCTCTGCCATGAATTTTCTAGAAAAGTTCATGTACATAGAGTCATAAAATATTCTGAGTTGGAAGTGTTGCATCAGAATCATTGAGTACAACTTCTGGCCCTGCAGAGGAGACCCCCCAAAAAACCACAAGGTGCCTCAGAGCATTGTCCAAATGCTTCTTGAATTCAGAAAGGTTTGGTGCTGTGGCAACTTCCCTGGGTAGCCTGTTCCAATCACAAACCACTCTCTGGTGAAACATGTTTTCCTTGTATCCAGACCACAAGGTGCCTCAGAGCGTTTCATCCTCCCCTGACTCAGTTTCATGCTGTTATCTCTGGTCCTGTCACTGGTCATGAGAGTGAAGAGATCAGGACCTGTCCCTCCCCTTTCCTTCACAAGGAAGTTGTAGCTGCAATGAGGTCAGCCCTCAATCTCCTCCATNGACAATCCCCTCCATCGCCCAGCTGGAGATGCTGTGCCTGATGTCCCCAGGACACAGGTGGCCTTCCTGGCTGCCAGGGCACTGCTGGCTCGTGTTCAGATTGCCATTGACCAGGGCCCCCAGGTCCCTTTTCACAGTGCTGCTCTGCAGCCTCTCATTCCTCAGTCTGTCTGTACATCCAGGGCTGCCCCACCCCAGTGCAGAACCCACCACCTGCCCTTGTTAAACTTTACATGGCTGGTGATTTATCCATCTCTCTAATTTATTCCGATCTGTCTGCAGAGCCTCTCTGCTGTCAAGGGAGTCAAGAGCTCCTCCCAATTTAATATTGTCTGAAAACTTACTTAAGATTCTTTCAAGTCCTTCAGATATAATAAGGGATAGAACTTCGCCTAAACATGATTACCCATGTTTGGATGTTCAATCTGAAGTGCTTATAGGAATCTGATCATCAAGTTGAGCAGCCACAAATCCAAATGAAGGTAAATTATGTCTGTGATTAGGTCTGGATTGAAAAAAATTATTATGACTAATTTCAGGGAGTAGCACAAGCAGGCTGCTCAGCAGGTGGAACAGGGAGCTAAACATGACAGTAAGGCAGGCAAGAGCAGGGACAAGGAGCAAAGTCTCATAGCACCCCAACAAGGCAAGCTGGACAGGCCCAGTGACAGTAACAAGGTTCAGCTAAGAATCCCAATCCTCAGACAAGTTCAGAGCCACGAGGAGGAGGCAAGTCCAAGGTCAAGACAGGAAGTTGAGTCAGCAAGTGAGTGACAGGATCAGACCTGAAGACAGTAAACAAGATCAGCCACAGCCCAGTGACAGACAAATCCACAGAGATTAGACAGGTCTAGGATGAAGGCAGATGGGCAGGTCAGGGCTGGAGTCACAGGGGCATATGGCCAGACATGGGCAGTGAAGACACAGTGGAGACAAGGGCTGGAGCTGAGAGCTTAGGAGGGGTTCCCAAGCAGAGGGGACAGGCTGACACTTCTCTCAGCATTGTCTCACACAGCAGTT
The DNA here is from genome assembly GCA_013401035.1 of Horornis vulcanius. Taxonomy (NCBI): domain Eukaryota; kingdom Metazoa; phylum Chordata; class Aves; order Passeriformes; family Scotocercidae; genus Horornis; species Horornis vulcanius. The sequence goes on along the minus strand of VZUA01000434.1, from coordinate 10,592 downwards.
TCTCTGGTGCAAGGCTGGGCAGCTGCACTGCAAAGGCTGGCCCTGAATCCCAACAGCCATCTCACCCAGAAAGGGAGAATGCCTTCAGGTCCCTGCCACCAATGTCTACCCCTACCAGGAAAGTGGGTTTCAGCTGACCTACTGTGTTGGATTATGCTTTTTTCTGACCTAGAGATGGTGGAACTGAGAGACATTTTAAAAACTTTTATTCCATTTTCAGTCTCATGTGAAGGGTGAGACAGTACAGATGTTATAATTCAAGCCATCACAATCAGAAGCCAAACTATTTCCTAATTACAACACATTATAAGTGTTTCTTGGCCTATCAGCTTTTGCCACACAATGCTTTTGATGCCTTAAAGCCTATCATCTAAGATGACCCCTTGTGGGTCCTACTACAACACATCTTCCATGGTTCTGTTTGTCCAAAGTATCTAGTCTATTTGCAAGGCCATCCTTTGAAATTTGTTTCTAGTTCCCCTTCTCTCTCAACAATGTCTGTCCTATGCCATGGCATTTCTAAGTCCACACTTTTTGTCTTGAAGTTTGAATACAGAAACATACTATGTAAGCCTTCTGTCAGGCTATAAAAATTCTCTACAACTCCATTTCCCACACTACTGTACTCCATCAATACCTTTATCTTTTTTAACACTAACTCGTTATCCACTTTTTGGGTTTAGGACCTGTGTTTGAGGAAAAAACGGTTTGCACTGTAACAGACACAGAGCATTTCTGGAGAAATTTCCAAAGTATGCTTACCTTTACCAACATACATTATTAATATATTTTCAGGTTTTAAGTATTTGATATATATCACACTTACCTTTATTATAATAAATACACATGCATACATACATATTTATCTATATGTACATAGAAATACATGCATATACATATTTCTCTATATTGCTTAAATAAATAAATACACATAAGAGCAACATAATAACACAAATATATTAATGCATAACCTGACATACATCCAATTTGTGTTAAGGTTTATTCTCAGTCTTTTAAATTTGTGTGTACAACATGGAAGACAACCCTTCTTTGTACACAGAATCCAAAGCAGTATACTTAAAGCAGAGAAAAGGTCAAAACAAGGTTAATTGCATTTCTTGACATTTCACAGAAAATATGAGCTCTTTTCATGGTAAAAGTTTAAAGGAGCAGCTGGCAATACTGGCAGAAAACTACGGAGTTGTGAAAAATAATATATCAACACAAAAGATAAAAGCTATATGTTAAGAGTAATTAGTAGGGCATTGTAAAGTAGTGGGAATGATATAATTGCAAGTACAATATTAGCTCAATAATGATGAAAATAACCCAACTGTTTGTTTTGTGAAAGTGATCTTTTTTTTCCCCTAAACATACCCTATTTAGAAACTGGAGAGGAAAAACAAAAACAGAAAAAATGATCACTAATGGCTTTCAAAGTGCTACAGAATTCAAAAGCTCAACAGACAGAAACACATGTAATTAAAATGAATAGGCATATTTAAAAGAGTTTCTCCTATTAAAAATCTAATTTTTGTTCCAACTTTTCTGCACTTTACAAAGTAAAGTTGAATTCAAAGAAAAAGAGCCAAAGGGTAAGACTTGAAAACAGCTTTTTCTTTCACAAGAAAAAGCCTCAAGCATGTTTTCTGGACTACAATAATTTTGACAATTGTATCTTGAAAAAAATTTAGATAAAAGCCACAACTGGGCTTCTAACACATCCTGTTCCATAAAGAGCTGTCACTGAGGTCTCCTGTGTGCAAACTGTATTAAGGTCTGATGTTTCTAGATGTCTTTTGATACCATGTTTCTCCAGCTTTAATGGCAGCTTGTCTCTGCTGTTTATTGCTTGCCAAATGGCCATTTTTATGGTATCTAAGGGACACTTCTTTCCACTCACTAAGATTGTAAGGTTAGCAGTCCTTAAACTGACCTTTGCAGGTCAGTGGATAGGGTGCTCTGCAGCCACTGAGAATCTAAAACACGAAGAGTGGTGTGACATGCCTTTGAACAGTATTTCTGCACAAGGAGAAGGGGCAGCTACTGTTGGGTGGGTAGGCTGCAAGAGACTTGATAACAGAATTGAAGGTTGTCATCCAGTTGCAGAAGTGTGGTACAGTTTACCCTGTCCACAAATTTCTCTGTGACACCTGACAAGCAAGAGTTCATCTGCTTTGTGTTTCCAAAATGGAGAAAATGGCACTCTCCTACTTGAGTGGGTTAAGAAATGGGGGCACCATAATGACCAATACATCCAGATACCACAGCATGTGGTCTATATAAGAGAGAAGATTTAATTTTGGCTGTTTTGCAGCACCCCAAAAAGCTCCACTAGCCTTGGATGTAACTACTGCATTTCCTCATCACAGATGAGTATTGCTACAGCACTGTGATGGGTTACAAAAGGGCTCTGTCCTCACTTCAGGACATTTAGAGATGTCACAGTATACACATACCCACTGAGAATTCAGTCCTACCCTTTTCAATATTGGCAGACTTGATATTTCTTGTTACGGAATTTTGAAGACTACTCTGCCTTCCAAAAAGGCAAGACTAACAAAAAGCATCAAAAACTTTGGGAAAAAAATAGAGCTAAATGCAGAACATAGAACTTTCTTATTTTATCTATATTTTTAAGATCATGTACACTTCCCAGAAGATTAATGAACCCAGCTCCCAGCTTAAACTTTTGCTGGCATAATGAACATTTTTTTTTCTATTTCTATTCAGTTTTAATAAATACAGCATATCTTTCACAGGTACTTTTTAAACCAAAATTAATGCCACACTACAAGATTAATTGCTGAATGGGATTACAATGTTGCTTCCACTGTTATAGAAAAAAATTTTGAAATTTTTTTCTATCCATTGAAATAAAAATTTAGTAAATTCCTTATAGCCAAGGTGCTGTTTGTGGATGTGGAATAAGTGGTCTAAGGAAGAATGAGCAGCCAGCTACAGATAAAAATAGAAAATACTGTTAAGTTAAATGTATTTAAGTCTGTATAACAGACTACTTGTTATTCTATTAAAAAAAAACCCAGGACAGAATCTAAATCTAATTCTACTATAAACCAGGAAGTTTATCTGTAACCAGGCACAAGCTTTATTAAAATAGACTGATACTACCTGCACAGGATTACTCACACAGCTTAAACATCACTGGTATCCAAGGTATATGGTGTATTTATTTTGTCTAACTGTACTCAAGATGTTGTTGTGTCGCCAGCTAATTAGGTCAAAACACTGCTTTCATTAGTCAGGTTTTGGGTAACATGATTCTAATTACAAGCATTATAGCTGTTTATTAAGCTTATGTTAGAGGTTTGAACTTTTTAATGGACGAGATGAACACCTTATTAGATCAGTAAAAGCAACTGACAGATATCTGAGATGACACTGAGAAAAAAATTAACACATATTAATATACTTGTCTTTGACATTATGACCTTTTCATGACCAATACTATTTTTGGATGGTATATTTCATATCAAGACACTTTTACACTACATTATCTTTTAAACTCTGTTGTTCTAATGTGCTCTGTTGATGTGAAGAATTTGGGTCCCAAAGCACAAGCAACTTTCATGTGGAAAAAGAGTCTAGACCTAGATGTAGCACTGTGGTCTGCCAGATACCATCCAAAGGATGTCTGTAGGGTAAGCAGTGAGACTTTATACTCTTGAAAAGCAGAAATTACTTTACTACCCTTGCCCAACTCAAACTTCTTCTAAAGAGTTTTGGTTAACATAAATTTATAAACAGCATAATACCCCTTAAAATAATGTCAGTGTATAATCAGAAGACTGGATAATAATACTGCTATGAAAATATTTGCAAACTGAGTTAGCAGTTGGCATATTTCCATCTCTGCTTTTCCACTTCATCAATGCATTCCTCCTCAGCCTATGACAAGCAGCCTTTGAAAGCCCTGACCATAATATAATGTGTGTGTTTCTTCAGTTCTCACTAAATGTAACCTGCTTTTGTTGATATGACTATATAAAATGATAGACTCTTCGTCCAGTCGTAAAACATCTTTATTAATCACAACAGTATTCAAAAAACAATCACCATATATTGAATACAAATTATGAAACATTACAAAGAGGACCAGTATTCAGAAAGCACTGAATTTAAAATATTGACAATACCAAACCATTAAGCATTTCAAAGACCTTGACTTACATGCTTAGAAACAGAACTAGCTCTAGTATTAATTTTGGAAAGCATGCTCACTTCAAGGTTGGACACTGGAAAGACATCAACATAACATCACTTCTTACTATGAACAAAAAAATAAAACATGACCTTTTATTAATTTCACAATGGGCAGCATCATGGAAAGTATTTTGAGACCTTAAATACAGAGGCAAGCAAGGTCACAGTCCTTTCATTTGGTCAATAGCTAGAACTGCTAGAGCAGACTGAGAATTGAGTAAACATGTTCTTTCCCATTCCAGAGTGACTGGTACTTTCTTTGATACAGTTCTGGTACACCAAGAAACACTACAAGGATAAATTTTCATCACATGTCATTTTCTTCTCAATAAAAGTTGTACAAATTGGATACTGTTCTGCAGAAGGCCAAAGTCAAAGCCATTTTGATGAACTAATAGTAAGAACTTAACCTCTCTTCTGCAATAAATCAGATCTTCTGAAAATAGAAGTTCCAATATCTGCAATTTATGAATGCTATTTATTTGTTGAATGAATAAATAAGTTACTATATGCAAATGAAGATCTTATTCAAAGATAACACTGCTGAGCTGCGTACTGGAGAAGTAGTTTGTCATCCCAGAAAAACTGGTCTGGAAGCAGCCTCAAGACGATATCTGATCTTACCTACCATGGTAGGATCATAGGATCATAGAATAGCTTGGGTTGCAAGGGGCCTGGAAGATCATCAATTCCATCCCTCCTGCCATGGGCAGGGACACTCCTCACTAGACTGGGTTTCTTAGAGCCCCATCCAGCCTGGCCTTACACACTGCAGGGATGGGACATCCACAGCTTCTCTGTGTAACTCATGCCTTGCCACTCTCACAGAAAGGAATTTTTTAACAATATCTAGTCTAAAACTTCTCTCAGTTGGAATCCACCCTCCCTGGTGCTGTCACTACTTGCTCTTGTAAAAAGTTCCTCACCGTTTTTCTTGCAGGCTCCCTTCAGATACTGAAGGGCTGGAATTAGTTCCTACCAAAGCCTTCTCTTTTATGGGCTGAACAAACACAATTTCCTCATAGGAAAGGCTCTGATCTCTCTAAGCATCTTTGTGGCCTCCTCTGGACTGACTCCAGCAGGTCCATGTCCTCCCTGTGCTGGGAGCCCAGAGCTGGATGCAGCCCTGCAGGTGGGCTCTCAGCAGAGCAGAGCAGAGGGGCAGAATCCCCTCCCTGGCCCTGCTGCCCACACTGCTCTGGCTGCAGCCCAGGACACGTTTGGCTCTCTGGGCTGGGAGTGCCCATGGCTGGGTCCTGTCCAGCCTCTCACCCTGCAGCAGCCCCAGGTCCTGCTGGGCAGGGCTGCTCTCACCTGTCCATCCCCAGCCTGTGTTGGTACCAGGGTTGCTCTGACCCAGGTGCAGCACCAGCACTTGGTCTTGTTAAACTTCATGAGATTCCCATGGGCAAGATCAGTGGGATCTATCTCATCAGAGAAATATGCAGATGAATCTAACACCAGCAATGAGGGAGACTCCATGTCCTCCACACAGGCTCCCAGAGAGCTTCTCTATCATACGATTAAACCACAAATTATGCCACAAATGAGAAAAAAAAATAAGACAAATATAATTTAAAGCAAGACTGAGAAAGAACAAGGCAAGAGGTACACAATTGTATCTTTTAAAGTAACTATGACTATGCTGGCTTATTTATTTACAATTTGTTGATGTTGTGTGTGTCTTGTATTGTTTGAGATTTTTTACAAATTTTTTCCTATGGATGATATTTAAAATAAAAGTCAAAATGCATCGAGGAACCATCACAAACGTTTTCCATTTTCTTTGACAGGAGGCTCTGAGGGTCATGTTTCTGTGAAGGTTATTTGAGTTTTACAATCAGGATTTACTTCTTGCCAGTAGTCTCTAATATTTACTTAATATTTGCTGCTTTCATTAACATTTCAGTCAGCAAGTTTACTTGCTTTAACACTTGCAGAAGCAAATACAAAAAGAGTTTAAACTTAGTAGCACTTAATTCAACGTTAAAAATATATGACAAAATTGTCAACTTACTTTTATTTACTTACTATTTACTTACCTCTAACACCATATCAGACTTCAAATACTGAAAGAACAACTAATTCTAAAGTAAAATAAAAATAATGTATTGCAATATATAAGCACCTGCATGATTGTTATGCCAATCAGTTAGCATTTGGAAACATTAGCCTGATTTTTTTCAACTTCCACATAATAAAGTCTGATGTACTGTGAAACATTTCAGAGAAAACACAAGATGTTGCTAACATGGGACTTCTAAATAGAGTATAAACAGCATTGATGGGCCCTATGTTTAAACAACAATATTATCCTAGTCTGCTCAAAATGTGCCAGACCTTCAAAAATAGTGCAAAATTCAAGAATTAAATGGATCAATCTTGTGCCTCTCTAGTTACTGTTAGGAAGGAGTCTTTGAATCAAACAAGACCTGTGGTAATACAAAAGTAAAGTCATTCATAGGTAAATTGAAAATCTGAAAGATATTGTAGTCTTCCCACCAGCACTATCACCAGCAGAAGTATTCAAAGCAATATAATACAACTTCTCTTCTTTTGCCCTTCATTCACAATGTGGATAGGCCTAGGCCTATACATAATCCAATTACTATCATTTTCAATGAGTTAAAAAACCCCAAAGAACAACAACAAAAAAATCACCACACCTATCATATAAAGTCCTAAGTTGTGGTGAAGTCAAATGTGTAGAAGAAGCAGATTAAACAAGTTAAGAAGCTACCAATTCGATATAGTTGCACTTTAATTGGGTTTCGTGATTCTTAGTGTTAGGCAGTGTCATTAACCCAATTTAAACAGTACTACAAGAGCACTGTTTAAAAATGGGGCTGCTATCCACCATAGAGTGCTACACCTGGTTACCATTAAACCTTAAGCAATGATTAGAGTAATGGAAAACAGAATTTTGGTGGGATGTTACAGTAACAAAAGCCAAAAAATTGTTGATCTCAGTCTTTTACTGTCAAAAGGGGGAGGCTTGGTACCGAGTATCTGAGGATGAAAAGTTGGTTACTGAACACTAAAATATAGGTCACTCAAGAGATCTGCCAAACTTTTTACATACATAGACTAAAAATATCATTTTTGTAGTTCGGATTCCAGTTTCCTAAAGAATTAGCTAAAGTTATATCCCTCCATCTCAGAGTTTTGTTGCAGCATGGAAGTTAGTGAAAAAAATATTCTAGGAGGCCAAAAAATTTTTGTCTCCTTTATTAGTGTTGACTGCTGAAATTGTACCGCGTAGCTATCACATACACCATAACTCAATATTCCATATATGTACAGCTGTATGTACAATTTGTGCATGGGAGTTGCAGTTTATTAATCTAGACCATTTGTTTTCCCTAGTATCTGAGTATTGCAGTCTCAAACACTGTTTGGTACTATTCCAAAAAGCTGCTCTAAAAAATGATTCCTGATAAACTTATAGCTTGAAAAGAACAAAAGCTAAAGATAAACAGCAAAGCATTTGGTCTGCAAATCAGATGCAAGAGAGAGAAGACTAACATTGTAAATCACTGAGATGTTCAAGGTTAGGGGACAGCTTGATGGATGAGAAATGGAGGAAGAATCCTAGAGTTCTTTAGTGTTTTAATTGAAGATTCTGTAGAGGAGATCTCTTATCTTGGTGAACAGTTTGGCTTCTTTTTATGCTGCAAAGAAAGCTTCTGCAGTAAACCATAACAAAACATATTATATAACTGTTAGACCAAAGGTGCTTCTAGCCCACCAAGTGATCAGAAGTGGATGCTTCAGAATTTTAAAAGGTTTTTTGAAGTTTAATTATTTTAAAGCATAAATGGTGAGAGTAACTGAGCACTGGCACAGATTGCCCAGAGAAGTTGTAGAGCTTCCATTCTGTGAGGAACTGGAAAGCTGTCAGCTAGGAGATACTCAAATGCTGTCTTCAGTGTAACATAGTTTTCTTATCTTCTTTAAGGCTTCTCATACTACTCATACTTCATACATTTTGAGGAAAAGTGTAACAAAATTTCTAAATAGATTTCTTTCAGTTTTTCTGAAATGCCATGCAAAAAACAACAACAACAACAACAACAGAAAAACAGGAATTAACGAAAAGATGTCCTTTCTAGGCTGCTCCTTTGTATAGATGCTTGGTAATGAAAAAAAGCTGTTACATATGTAAATAGATAGAATTTACTTTAAAAGCATTTAATCTTCTCAAGGCTATTTTACAAGCTATTCAAGTGCTGTAAAAATCTAAAAGGTATTACTTCTAAATTATCTTCCTATCAACAATTTATGGTATATGCTGCATAATGCCCATGTCTAACTATGCATACTGAAAATGGTTCAATAATTACTTAAAATAAAAGGCTTTTTTCCCCCCTCTAACTTCACAGTTATCGTGAATATTTTCCTTTTTTCTAGAGAATACATTTATAGATGTAACTAAACGTCAACATTTTGAATTCTCTTTAGCTTTTGAAATTGAAAATGCCTGGTATATAAGCATTAACCCTTTTGCAACTTTCTCTTAACCATATGCAGAAAGCTTAGATTTTGTGTGGATTTGATTTAATATACATACCTGAGTCATGTATATGTATAATAAACATTCAAATCTAAAAAAAAACCCTTCATTCTTTCCATATACTCGAGACTAGAAAAAAACCAACAACTTCAAAAGTCATCCTGTTTATCACTATTTTGATAAGGGTATTTTTGGCTTTGACTGTAGCAAATCTCTGTGGAAACAGAGTTCATAGGCCATCCAAGACCAAAAGCCCTCTCAGAATCAGAGGACTGTAATCAGCAACATGTTGAGAAATAAGTGACTGCAGCAAATCTTAAGTGAAATCTGAAGTGTACCACTTCAGAAACTTAATTTTATCCCTATTGTGATTACAAAAAGTTTGACATTAAATTTAGTAAATCTCTGAAAATTTAATAAGTTAGCCCAATGAAACATGAGGAGGTGGTCTGTGCCTGTGTTACTTCCTTTCTCCCAGTGGATTAACTCAAATTTCATGTAGCTTATATATATCTAAATGCATGTATGTATTTAGCAAAATCAAAAGTCAAGTGAAGAAACAATTCATGAGGGCTTTTTTCTTCTTCTTTTCCACTGTCACATTGGTTTTGTGCTTTTTCATGTTTGTTTATGAAAACCAACCTTAATAGTTGCCTGACCTTGGTCTGAAAATATGAGAGCAGAAGTTAGTCACACAGTTTCATAAACACCATGAAAGAAATAGACGTCAGGGATTAAAATTGCTGTGTTTGTCACTGAACTGCTATTGCTTATCAGAGATCTGTACCTTGCTTTCAAATTTCCTACAGCACATTCTGTCATTATCCTAAAGTTGCCTCAGATAATACACATTAAAATTGTTCAGACACTAGGACAATTTCAGCTAGTCACAGAAATCAGGCTCCACAGAATTCTTTCCCCTGAGAGGGAATGGAACATCAACAATCTCAGTAAAAACTGGCTTGTTTTTTGAAGGGTCTAGGTCTTTTGAAGTGGTGCTTACTGCACTTCACCTGTGAATGTCCCAATAAGCAAATAACATTCCTCTAATATTTCTTTAGGGTGCAAAGACCATCACATTATTCATATACCATTTCAATATTATCCATTTGGAGCAGATATCTGGAAGATTTTTTAATTTCTACTGGCTGGAAAGCTTCAAAGTAATTGCTACTTCATGGGACAGAGAAGATTTCTTCAATTGTTATCCTGATGTATCATGAAGATCAGGTAACATCAGGGGTATAGTAAATTTTCTGATGCTAAACACTCACAGTTTCTCCTGGCTGTCCCACAGTTTCATAACAGCATATACTCTGAGGAAGAGTCAGCAAAACTTTGTGGTTATTCTCACAGTCTCACTGAGGAAATTCCAAATTCTGCATGCAGGGACATTATCTCTGCTAATGGTCATTACCTTATTTCTAAGGAGAACAATTTCTGTCACTTCTCATCCCCAGTAATCTGGGTATCACAAGAGGAACAATACAAGAGTGTCTTAAGGATAAGGTTTCACTTAATATTCAAGGGATTTCTCAATAGGTTGAGGAAAACCAGCATGGAGAACATGGGTCAGGCAGGAGATGTGCTGTAGCTGCCAAAATGAAACATTGTCCTGTGAGTCATGCATTTTGATAGCTTCACACTGTATTTCTAAAATTTAACTGGGAAATGGCAAACTTCAATGTAGGATTGAACAGCCATTGTTTTTCCAGACAGGATGCAGACTATCACTGACAGGTCATGCTACAAGATCAATAGGAGGATATCTACCAGTAAGCAAGAAACCAAGGAGTTAAAATTAAGTTTCTTCCATCAAAAGGGAAAATATTGTGACCAAAATAAACTCTGAGAT
>VZUA01000421.1:6053-23161 GCA_013401035.1 Horornis vulcanius | reverse complement strand
TTTTTTTTTTTTTTTTTTTATTTAACAATTTTTGAGTAAGGATAAGCAATAGCTTAATTGCCTGACATTCAGATAAGAGAAGCTGATGACATGTGCTCAGAAAGTTAGGAAGCCAAGAAGATCAGGAGTATAAGTCCTGGATAGGAATGAGAGAGACACACTGAATTCTTTTGGCAGAGTATAAGTAGGTTGCAACTCCATTGCAGGAACCATAGATTCCTGAGCATAAAGGGCATGAGAACTGTGTTGTGGTTTACATTAAGCTACAAGATTAATGTCATTTTGCTCACATCCTTCATGTGAAGAATTTTCTTTTATCTGCATGGTTAAATAGAGCCAGAAATCACTGTATTTGTGTTGATAGCTGAGACAGAGAAAGTCACAGTCACTGGCATGTAAGAACATTTAAATGGTAACACATCTCTTATGTGACTGGATACTCTCCATGCCCAGACCACACTCTGAGCTATGTATAAAATATTGTGAGAAATGTGCACAGTCTGGGCAATCATGAAACGGTCACTTGGGGCTTCACCGGTAGCCTTACTCAACTCTGCTATTGCAGAGGTTATCTGGGCACAGTGCCACAGCTGGGGAACAGTGTTAAAGTCATTGTGTGTGAAGGTCTCTAAAACAAGAACATCCAGGTACTTGTGAATGTGGTTGTAATTAACATGTGGATTTTTGGATGAAGAAAACTTTCCCCACTGGGATGGGGAAAGACTCAGAAGGGTAAAACTGAGAAAGCTCATGGGTTGAGATAAAGATAGTTTAACAAGTAAAGCAAAAGCTGTTCGTGCAAGCAAAGCCATGCAAGGATTTAGTCCACAACTTGCCGTTGGCAGGCAGGTGTTCAGCTACACCCAAGGAAAGAGCTCTAACCAGGGTTCTACCACACGTTGTAGTTACCTGGCAAGACAGGAGCCATCACTTTAAAGCTCCCCTCTTTCCTTCTCCTTTCCCAGCACAACAGGCTGAACATGATCTAGAATGTCCCTTTGGGGATTTTGGATCAGCTGTCCTAGCTGTGACTCTCCCCACATCCATGTGCACTCCCAGCCTCCTCACTTGGGGCTTGAGGAGCAGAAAGGCTTTGATACTGAGCAGTGCTTACACAGCAATAAACAAAAGGTCACTGTGTTGTCAGTCAATGGTGTTTTCAGTGCAAATCCAAAACAGCCACATACCAGCTACAACAGAAAAATTAACTCTATCCTAGCCAAACCAGCACAGGCAGAAAAAAGGTCGCTTACCAGAGGTTATTCTCAAAGATAGTAAGTGGGCAAATTAATTTACAATTCTCTTTCCTGTTTTTAGAATAATTCTGGTGCTCCCAGGTGAAAAGGAGCTAACACAGGTATGCTCTGCTTATACTGAGCAGAAGCATGTGTGGGGGTGCCTGGGCACACTTTGGGTGGCGAGTTAAGTAAAAAGATAAATCATTCATCCTGATTGATGTTAGAACTAAAGTTAGAACTAATAAGATAACCATGAAACCAAACAAACAAACACCCCCAAACTAGACCAGAGATGGCCATAGTTGGAAAGTGTTTGGTCCACTGATTATTTTGGTCTCTGAAAATTCTGAGATGTAGTAGGATGAGTGTTGAGGGTCAGTAAAGGCATTTCCATTATCTAGGACAGAGAATTCTTATAGTCATGTTTTCCATTGGCTGGAGTTACAGTTATCATGAGAAGCAGAAATGTAAGACGCAGCTGGGGCTTGCTAGTTTTAGGCCAGCTTTCCAGAAACAAGATAGCTTTTGCAGGACAGTTAAGATTGTGTCCTGTTGCCAGGAGGGAGCAGGAGAGAAAACAAAATGCTGTAGATTGAGAACAAAGAGTGAGGGTTGGAGGTGGGTATCTCACATTTGCCAGTGTCTCTGAGATGTCCTGCTCCCAGTTGAGGAGACCTTGCTTTTCTTGCTGGATTCCATATTCAGGACAAATACTGTATCAGCCAGAACTGCCTCCTTAACTGACAACTTTTTTCTGTCATCCAGAGCTTCCCCAGGGATATTTTTTTTCCCTTCTTTCACAACCATTTCCTAGAACTTGTACACCTGGGAATCCTGGACATGGATCTATATTCCAAGACTTTCAGTACAGTCTGCGTCGGATTGTATGCCTGTGAGTTTGAGGCAAACAGCTGCCAGCCCAGCCTCATGCTTCTGATGCTTTCCTCCCATTTGTTTTTTTTTAAACCTGGATTGATTCCTGCACCTTACCCTTCTCTTCCTCAGTTTCTTTTCCAGATAGGAGGAGTGGTTGGTGGAATAAGCTAAGCAGGAATTCACTTGCTTCTTTGTTTTGTGATTGTAGCATTCTAATAAGACACAATTCATAATGAAAACAACACTGTGTTTTTTTCTCTAAAAGATCTTTAATAGCTCATGCAGAAAATAAGGCATGAAAAAGTGGTTGAAATTCCCTGGCAGATGTTTCCTAAACAAGACCAAGTGGCAATATCTAGTTATGGCTTTACATTTTTAGAAATAATCTTACTGGCTAGTGTCCTCATAATTCCCATGAGTTGATGGTTATTTTCCACATTAATCCTAGTAAGAAGTCCTGTTTCAATTATTTCATTTATTTCATTATTAGTTTTTTTAAATTGCTGCTTACAACTAGGCTTATTAAATTGTTTTGACTCTTTTCTTCCTGCTTCCTTTTCCTCGTTTTATCACAATAATTTCACACTTGGATGACGTTGGACACTGTTCTTCAAGAGAGGTTGCCTATTCAGACCTCCCTTGTTTTCTATCTTCTTTCATGCCTGCTCTTTAGAACAGTAATCTGCAATCTGTAATCTCTTGGCTACCGTAAGTCTGTATATAGTTAGATGATGTGTGAAATATGGTTTTGTTTTGGGGAGGTTTTTTGAGTTTATTTAATTNAAAAAAAAAAAAAAAAAAAAGAAACAAGGAAAAAATGGTAAGTTTTCAAAGCTGAAGCTAGTTTCCGTTATACCACTAATGACAAACAACTGGGCAACACAATTTATGATAGTTCATGCTGTATTTTCTGAAGTTTTATGTTAATTTAAAGGTATGCATACCATTCTCAGACCGTGCTTTTGTTCTGATCACTTTAAACAGACTTGCATACGATAATATACTATTAATTAACATAGCAGATTTGTAACAACTGCAGCTGCTCCTCATATACTAAACGTTTTGGGCTGGTTACGGCTCCTGCAGGGGTGTTATCTGTGCCGGTGGGCTGGGCCCAGCTGATCCACTAGGGCCTTCTAGTGGCTGGAATTGGTGTAGAACACGGCAGCCTACACGGGGGGCTCACCCTGTAGTGCTGTCTGTCTCGCTGAATCCTTTACTTTTTGTTCCTGCCCTCCCTCCCTCAGATCTCACAGCTGTCTCTGTTTCCCCGGCATGCTCAGGGCGCTGGTATATCCGTGAAGGCTGGCTTTTGGTGGTACCCTCAAAGGGAGAAGAACTGAAGCGCAGGATGTTCTTCCTGTTCTCTGATATCCTCATAGCAGCGAAACCCTGCCACCCACTGCACCTGCTGAACTCCAACAAGCTGTCCTGCCAGGCTGTCTACCCGCTCCACCAGTGCTCAGTGGATAAAGTGTTTGGTCACACGTGGAGTCAGGGAGGGCTCCTCAGTGTAAGTCTTCCCACCTGTGCCAGGCAGAAATGCCAGTGGAGTCAGACCTGGAAGCAGGTCTCCAGCTGTCCCAGAAGCAGAGGGACCGAAATGATGACAGTTGGGGACAAAATGCAGTGAGCAAGTCTGAGTTAGGACAAGTCTTCCCTTCTTGAGTGATGCAGGTACTTTTCCTTTCATGGAGTGGAGCCTCCTGCACACTCTGGGGTTACAGGCTGCTGGTTGCCCCATTTAGCTCAGGTAAGGAGGCTGCACTAGGACTCTGACGTGCCCTCATCAGAGCCACAGTTTCAGAGGGCAGCCCCGCAATGTGACAATGAATATGGAGCATTACATTGACTGAACATGTAGAAAAACAGAGAATGAGAAAGGTGTGGATGTTGTGCATCTAACTCCCTGAGGGCTGCAGATGCCTTGACAGGTACCAGTCTTCTCTAGGGGTTTCAAGGTCCGTTCTTCCAAGGTTGCACCTGAGGCTGTGTTAGCTCTTTTCTTGTGAGCTATGACAAAGAACGCTTTGAGCAAGCTGTGACCTGTAGATGATGGTAGTGGAAGGACTCCTAGGGACAGCTTGGAATATGGTGGAAAACTGGATGATGAGCTGCTGGGAATTCTAATTGTTCACCTCCAAACAGGTCAGAATGAGCTGTCAGCTGTGACTGGAAACAATGGACAAGACTGGCACTTGTTCTGTACTGTAAAGCCTCTGGCTTCACTCAATATTAAGGCTAAACTTTTCTGTCTGGGAAGGAAAAGGGTGAAAACTAGCATGCAGGGACTGAATTCAGTGGTGATGATTTTCCTTTTACTGTAGCTACTGCCTTGGCAAGGAATGCCACAGATTCTGTTTGCCTTTCAGCTTTCCTTTCCACACAAGACACTGCTGTTGATGTCCAGCAACCAACAAGAGATCAATGACTGGTACAGGAGTCTCACAGCTGTGGTCAGGTAGGCATCCATGTTCTAGGGGTGGAAGAGGACAGGACATAGAAGTGACCATTGGGCCTGTGTGTGGTAATAAGGGCTATGGAGGTGGCCTGGTACTGGCCAGGAAACAAGGGAATAGTAAGGACAGATTTTTCATATTAACAGTGAATTTCCTGTTTGTTTTCCTCTACAGGCAGCTGAAAGCTTGACCCACACAAGTACAAGACACTGGCAGGACAACCACCCTTATGGCAGAAGCTTCCACAATCTTGTAAAATGTTCAGGGACATATAGTAGCACTGAATTGAGGACTACACAACGTGTTTGTGAGATGATGCTTTGTTAGCTGCCCTAATACTCATACAGATACTGCCAAAAATGCATTTGTATATAAAGAAACCACTGTATCAAGGATTTTCTCCAATTTAGCTTAGAAGCTTCTAACTTTCTGTACTTTAGTAAACTCAGATTATTAACTTAAGGTCAAGCAGATAAAAGTGTGACTTGTCTTCCCTCATTAAATGTTTTTTTTTAAAGGTGTTTTTGTGTTTTGTTAAAGCCTCAGGACAGACTTTTAATAATGTGGATGTTGTGCAGCAGATTGGTTCAGAGACCATCTATTTGAATACGGTCAACTGCAGAGAACAATTTCAAGGTTATTAGAAACATAAAGACTAAAGTCTGAACACAAACCTCTTTGCAGTTCAACTGTTTTTTGGTTTGGCTTAAGCAGTGCCACCTATCATTAATTTCTCACTGGCATTTATTAAAACAGAACTAGTACTGTGTGAGATCTGTCTCGAAGAAAGAATACATAATGGGGGTTCTTTGTCCTTCCATACCATTAGCTTGTTACACAGGGATACTTGTTTAGATCTCTTAAGTTTGTGAAACTTGGCAGGAAGAAATGCAGCAATGTTTAGGAAGCCACACTAGTTCCACTGTGTTTTGCCAAGAAAGGTTGCGCCAGATGTTCTTGAAGTCCTTTCCATCTGGGTATTCTATCCTGTGACTTGACATTTGGTTTTGTTTTGGGTTTTTTTCACTTCAAAGTTACAGCTAGGACTTTCTAGCACTAGCTGTGCCTGAAATTAAAGACAAAGCTAACACTCTAAGATTCATATTGCTCAGTAGTTACATCACTCTGAAAAAGTTCTACTACTCTTTTTGTTCTAATAAATAGAGATGTCTTGTAATCCTGCCTTTGCAGCTGGAGTGTCTGTCAAGCTCTTGCTAGATTACTATGACTTGTGCCTATGTTACCACCTTATAATATAACACAAGTTTCTAAGACAAGTTTTTTTGGTTGTCTCTTTATAGCATTTATCTCAGTGTTACCACCCTATCTGCATTCAGTGCTTTTTAAATAGCAGATATCTTACTTCAAAACAAACTTCCTGCCCTGAAATGCTGAACACTGGCTCCTACAACACAGTTAGCAAACCCATTTTTCTGGAATAAGCTACTAATTTACAAGAACAGGAATTACACTAAGTCATGGGAGATTTATGTAGGACATTATGAAGTATTTCTTCACAGTAAGTGTGAATAGACATGAATAAGCTGCCCAGGAGGTGGTGGAGTCATGGTCCCTGGAGATGTTAAAATAAAGACTGGATGTGGCACTTAGCGTCATGGTCTGGTTGACACGGTGGTGTTTAGAGGTTGGATTTGATAACTTCAGAGGTCATTTCTGACCTAAATGATTCTCTGAATATAACTCAAATACAAGCAAACTGACTTTCTGAACGAAGTTTATTTACACAGAAGGTATCAATCATCAGGGCTCCCAGCTAGATTTCCTTGTCCTGCTGAGTCTCTATCCAAACCACTGGAAGCAGCCAGTAAACTCAGCCCTCGCCACGGCACCTTCCATCACCCTCCAGCCCTCCTACCACACTTTCCCTTCCCGTGCCCCCGAACAGCACCCGGGGCCGGTGCATGAGCAGCTCCCCCGGAGCAGCCTAGACGTGTGTGCCGCGGGGGGCGGCCGCCCGCTGCGCGTCCTGCCGGTAGCCCTTGAGCAGCTGGTTCAGCAGCGTCTTGTCGGAGTCGCGGCGCGGGCGGACGAGCGGCGGGAGCGGGTTCCCCTTCAGCTCGATCACCGCCATCTTAGCGCGGTCCAGCCCGTCCCGGTTGGGGATCTGCAGCAGCCGCGTGTAGCTGCCGGGGTGCGGCTGGAAGCGGGGCGCCAGCACCTTGAACAACTTGTGGATGAGGTCCTTCTCCTGCGGGGCGGCACGCTCAGTCCCAGCACCGCGGCGGGCCGGCGCGGGTGTGGGGCTGGGGGGTACTTACGGTCAGCCAGAAATCCGCCATGCGCATGGCGCGCTCGTCCTTATCCCCCCGCTTGGCGTAGTCGATGAGCTGCGGGGAGGAAGGAGGCGGCGGGTCAGGAAAGAGGCGGCGGGTGAGGAAGGAGGTGGGNNNAGACGCGGCCATGCGAGATGGCGGCAGCCACCGACAGCCGCATCCCGCCGATCGACCGACCGACCGCCCCGGCCGCGGCCGCCGCATCCCGGCGGCGCCCGGGCGCCGCGCAGCGCGCCGGGAACTGTAGTCACAGACACACAATCCTGCAGTCCCGGAATGGGTCAGGTTGGAAAGGCACCACGGCGGGACACCTGGGCCAGCCTTCCAGCTCTGACAGGGTCATCCTGGAGCACACGGCACAGGAATGCCTTCATGCAATTCTTGACTATCTCGGAAAAGGGAGACTCCACAGCCTGTCCAGGAAACCTGTTCCGGTGCTCGGTCACCCGAACAGAAAGAAGCTTTTCCTCCTGGTCAAGTGGAACTTCCTGTGCACCGGTTTCTGCCCGCTGTCTCGTGTCCTACTGCTCGGCACCACTGAGCAGAGCCTGGTCCATCGTACGACGCCTCCCTGCAGACACTGACAGACATTGACGAGGTCCCTTCTCAGTCGCCTCCTCTGGAGGCTGAACATGCCCAGCTCGCGCAGCTTTTTGCCGCAAGAGATACTCCAGCCCCTTAATTACTTTTGCCACCCTCCACTGGACGCGCCCTAGTTGCTCCACGCTCCCTTGCGCTCAGGAGCCCAGAACTGGACACAGCGCTCCGTGTAGAGGGACGATCACCTCCTTCGCCCTGCTGGCACTGCTCTTCCCGTGGAGTTCAGCCCGCAGCCGCGTACCGGGATGTCTCACCGGGACAGGGAGCAGAGACAAACCCGGCAGAAGGGGGAGATGTTTGCGGGCATGAAAGAGCCGCGCCGCGGAGATCCAGTGTCCCGGCAGTCCTATGTTAGTTCTTTTTAAAACTATCGGATGTAAGTTAATTAAACAGGCAGATTTAAAAATGTCTGACTTTAATACACTGCTGGGTAACATGTTGAAAGTAAAAGGATTGCATCATCATGTCAATCTGGCTCTTCCCCAAACGCACACATCAAGTAACAGAGATTCCGCTTTCCATTAATTCTTTACAGTTCTGTTCTGTTATCCTCATACAGTCACGGAATAATACTATGTANCCATGTTTCACTATGCCTTTTAATACTTTTAATTTTTACTTTGTTTACACATTTACCCATGTATGGGCGATCCTGGATCCTGGTGGTGGAGCGGCATCCTGCCGGGGGTGACAGCCAGTCTGGCGCGGTGCCAGTCCTGCGTCTGCCCTTGAGGCATTGCGCAGGCAGCCTGGGCTCTGCAAGGAGTAAGGGGCAAGATAGGCTCATCGGTGACCCCCAGCTGTCGGAAACAGCCCGCAGGCTGCTCTCGGGGCTGCGGGGAGGGGCTCGACCGGATGCGTGCGAGGGGCAGGCAAGGCCTGATGGAGGTAATGGCCAGTGTGTCCCCTTTCCCCATTACAGGTGGTAGGATGGCAGGGATCTCCGGACCCCCGTTATCACATCCCCAGGCTGTGCAGAAGCTGCGCGCACCCGGCAGCCTGGTGCAGCTGGACCCAGCCCCATGTAGCCCTGATGTGGCACAGGAGCCACCATCCATCCAAAGAGCAGAGGTGGCTGTATGCTTTATCCCCACAAAGACTAAAACCCATTCTAGTTTGCAAGAGCTCATGCCCCAGAACTGTGACGGTATTGGTCAGCTCCAAGAAAAATGCTAGAAGGCAGCATAAGGAGATTTTCTGCCATCTGTTTCTTCCAGCCAACATCACTGTGTTTTAGAAAAAGAGCAATGTGTAACAAAAAAGCAGCTACCAACAGTGTAAGAAAAAATATCTTTGTTATTATGAATACATCATAAAATCACAGTCATCTTATACACATTTTAGTATTTCATATATAAATAAAGTGAACAGTATAGTTACTGGAATGTGTAAAAGGAACAAATGTTGGATTTCTTAAAATGTGAAATTAACAGAGAATCGGACCCCACCTCCACCTTTTGTTGCTGCTCTGGGACTTGGTACATTAACTAGGCAGAAGGCTATGCAAGCTGTGATGCTAACAGTAACTCCAGGAATTATCCTTATTCTGTTTACAATGAATTTTCGTCTCCTTTTCCTAATTTGGCCTGACTATATAGGAATTCTTGTGTGTCAGAACTACAGCTTTGCAAGAAAGACTAAATCTTTATGTACTTGGCACAGTGTTGAAAGCAAACATTTTTCAGGATCCTTGATTTTGTTAAACCCACTAACAATCAGAATCTTCTCATCACTGCACACTCTTGAAAATATTCCCATTAAATATATTTCTAATATTAAATAACAAATTCTTTATTATCCTTCTGCTTATAATTTGATGTCTTAACATCAAAATAATATTTCTTTCTAATAAAATTATACATACCATTTATGTGAAACAAAGTTGTCATGTGAATGAGCCTGGTAATGAGACTAGCTGTGAGTGTTGAAGTTTCTACATTCTTGTTTTGGATTCTTGGAAGAGTTTATTTTTGGAGCCACAGAGTAATAGATAATTTGCAAGATAATGACTTATCTGGCTACCAGTAACAAAACTTAAGATTGGAAATTATTCCTCTGCTCTGGCTTTATGAAACATTGGGTATGCTGAAGAAAACAACACTTTTCTGAGTCTTTATGTGTTTACTCTGAAAACTGAATGAAATGTTGCTGATACAATGTTTTATGAGTTATCACACAGGTAATCAGAAATGAGGAAGTTCTATGCAAAGATCTCAGCTGGATGCAGACCAAAGGCTGATCCTTCTGAGCCAGCTGTGCTCAGAGGGACTGTCCCTGCTGCAGGAATTCCTGGGTCATGTTGAATGGTCTTTGCCATAGTGTCCTCTTCTTGCTGCTGGGACTCAAACAGTTTTGAGGCAGAAAATCTGGACAGAGGAGTGTAAGAACAAGGGCAAACCCAAGGAACAAATTCTGTCACCTTTTTTTTTAAGTATTGTGCAAGCCAATGATGCCAGCTGCAGACAGGGAAGTCACTGAGGTTTCCATTCAGAAAGGCATAAACATGTGCTATGTTTATATTCATGAATCTGTAGGACAACATGCTGTGCCTACAATGGAATATGTATTTTATTTACTTTCCTAGTCCAGTCTCAGAATAGCTCCTCCCCAGTCACTTTTACATAGCAGAACAGTTGTCACCTCTCCCTGAATTTGATGGTCAAACTGTGGGAACTTCTCATTTGGTATGTGCCTCTGTTCAGAAAAGCAGAACTTAGAACTGAAATAAGTGCCTTTTTTAGAGTACATCACCTTGTGGGCAGCGGGCAATAGAATTTAGTTTATATACAGGAATTGACTCATCTAACATAAGTCAGATCATTCAGTATCTGATGGTCAAAAACCTGCAGCTACTAATTCCTTAGTAGGAACCAGCCTGATCCAGCAGGGTGCAGTGGTAAACATATGCAAGTGTTCCATAATTTGCTAGATTTAAAAATACAACATTAGACATTTAACAAATTTAATTAAAATTGCATATTCATAAATGACATAATTTATGCTCACTTGCCTGCTTGAAATTAAGAAAATAAGACACAAATGGCTCTGTTCATGCTATCTTTGAGATTTTTTTCCAGCCTGCTGCATATAAAACAATCCCTCTTTTGGATACAGGTACCTTCCTTGAGTCTCCCTTATTATGTGATAATTCACAAGGTTACTTGGATCTGCAGCTGCTGGCAGAGCTCTTCCCAGACAGAGGAGAAGCCCAAGGACCACAGGGTTATATTACTATAATTTTTTTCAGCTATTCCCATGACTTAGGCATTGCTTTGTAAATACTGATACAAATAAAACGTGAAAAGAAATACAGAACATTATGTTCTTAAAAGCTAATGCCCTGGCTTGTGGCTTAGTGGCAGTGAGACGTTGGGAAATGGCTACAGGAATCCTCCTAAGACAACACACAGAAGTTATGGAAAAGTCTAGACAGTCAGCTGTTTATGCAGCATGACCTGTACTGATGCTGTCAGATTTACACCAACTTTCTTTTGGCCCAGAGAATATGGAAGGGAATCCAAACCTTTATGTATTACCTGAAAAGGTCCTTCTTATATTTTTACCTGTATTTATTCTACTAGAACATGCAAGCCATGAAAAACAGGGCAAAGTAACAATTTTTTCTTTGCATTTGTGACATGGACACTACTGAACACTAAAGATACTGTAGAAGTAGCAGCTACACAGACACAACATTGAAATTTTGTGCTTGATATACTTCTTTATATTCTAAGCATGGCAAAGTCCTCAGCAGCTGTGGTAATCCAAAAGAAATGGCAACATACATCATCCATGAGGTATGGTATAACTTGTGCATCCAATTTTCCAGTGTAAATAAAGGGCACTCCCTTTTATCCCCATTCACAAGTATAGGACCCCATGTGCAGTACCTCACCTTAGCCATCCTCGTACCGGTTGAAATGTTTTGTCATGTGCACTCCTGCACCTACTCACACCCCTCATACACCCAGCCAAACATGCTGCCACTCTGTGTTCCAGTTTGGTGAAAGCCATTTAGGTTGGTCTCATGCAGCAAAGGAACAAAACAGGTGGAAGCTCTTTGCAAACATGAGGTCTCTCTCTGGTCTTGATTTCACTCCAATTTCAGAATTTCACCAAGGAAGACATGCACCTGCAGGAAGCCAGAACCTGACTCTCTGCAAAGCTGGGATATGTTTTGTTCTTGCCAATAAGCCTGCTTGACTCACTTTTGATTTGGTTTCCTGCTTTAAACATCCCCTTTATCTTGCTCATCTTTGTGTAATGTATCCAACGTGAAACTGTTGAGAAAGCAAACTGGCCTTCACACTGAGCAATGGGACAATGGTAAAGAAAAGGTAGTGTTTGTGTGTGTCCTAAAGTAGTTTAGGACACACATATCTTTTGACTGTCTTTGAACAATACTCTAGCAACACAAAGCCAAATAGTTTCCCATTCAAGCAGCAGCACCCTTGTTTAACTATTTTTACGTTTGTTTTTTTTTTTTTGCCTTTTTCTGCCTTGATGACGCATAATAGAGGACACGTCTCACTTACAGATAGCCTCTTCTGTGAAATAGGGATCCACTTCTCACACTCTCCTAAGCCTGGGGACAGTAGCTAGAGACTTGAGTTCAGTGGTATAATTTATTTTCATTCATAAAATAACTGTGGACCAAGGTATTCATTATCAACATCATTCAGGGATGATGTTCAGCTAGCTCTCTGTCCCTGGCAAAATTTGTGTACAGGGTAATTTGGACGTAGAATGCAAAGTAGGCAGATGGAATGCTGTGGTCTGTGTTATTAGCTAGAGCATGCCTTAATCATATCATATGCTAAGAAGATTTTTTTGATAGTCTAGGTAAAATGCACAGTGCAGGCTTGGCAGTATGGAGTTTCTGCAAGGAGGCTACCATGAACCAGGAAAGCTACAGTACAGGCAGCATGGTTCAGGAAAAGCAGAAAGAAAAATGGGACTTTATATATATTACATTGTCAGTGCATTTTTTTTATATTGAAGAATTCTAAAGAGGCTTTGTTTTTCAGTAGGAATAGCTAAGGATGGTCTGCCTTCTGTATCCTGGCATTTCTGGATGTTGCCCGTGGTTTGTAGTCTTCTCCGGATCCAAAATCTACTGTGTCATGATAGTTTGTGAATTCCTGAGGTAATGGAAACTCTTCTGTTGATGAATGAGTCCTGTGTCCAAACACTCTCTCCTGCAGCTCAGCGATGTCGTTTCTGATGTCTGCCATCATCAGCAATAGGAAATCAAATGAACCTGGTGGGCCCTGCAGTCACAAGGCACTGCCATTAATAACAAGCCACCTTGCCCTTACAGTTTTTAAACTGGCTGATAGAATTACTCCTGCAGGTGTTGCTCAGTAAAATGCTGCTTTGTATCAATTGCCAAAAGCTAATGATCTCTTTCACAACCAATTTTAATCAGGAAACAGTTTTCAAAAGAATCAAATGTTTTTGCAGACAGAGCCTACATTTACAAGATGCTCAGCCCTTTTGTCTCTTAACAATTGCTTTGCTTCATAAGAATATCTTGAAACCTCATGGGAATATAGGAGATTAATCTTGGTTTCTTGTCTTCTTGCTTATTAAATTGACAGAAATTACTTTCTTAGAATGATTAATCAACAAATTCTTTTAAGACTGCTATTATTTGGCATGTGTCTTTTCAATATGATAACCTCATTGCCATCTATCACTTACTAAATATATTTGTAATTGCAATGCAGAGAGTATCTGATTTTAGAAAAATCATTATTTCTTTTTAGCTGACTTCACACAGTAAAATAAACTGTTTAATACTGAGCACACTCTGCTGGGCACACTCTTAAAAATCAACTCCACCAATGAGAAAATACCATAAGTGAATTAATAGAATCATAGACTGGTTTGAGTTGGAAGTGACCTTAAAAACCGTGTAGTCCCAGTACTTCTGCCATGGGCAGTGACACGTTTCATTACACCAGATTGCTCAGATCCCCATCCTGCTTGTCCTTAGAGCACTTGTAGGGATAGTGCATCCACAGCTTCTCTTGGCAACCTGTGCCAGTGTCTCACCACCCTCACAGTAAAGACTATGCTAATATCCTAATAAATATCCTAATATCTAATTTAAACCTGCCTTCTTTCAGTTTGAGGTCATTCCTTTGTCCTGTCACTACATGTCGTTGTGAATAGTCCCTTTTGATCTTCTTTGTGGATTCTCTTCAGGTGCTAAAAGACCCCAATTAGGTCACCCTGAAGCCTTCTTTTCTAGGCTCAAAAATCCCAACTCTCTCAGCCTTTCATAATAGGAAAGGTGCTCCTGCCCTCTAATCAACTTGGTGGCCTCCTCTGGACTCACTCCAACAGGTCCATGTCCTTCCTGTGCTGGGGACCCCAGAGGTTTTTTTTAAAAACAAATTCACCTAAAAACAGGCTATCAATACTCATTCCTTTTTCTGAACTCAAAACCTATAGTTTCCCAAATCTAATAGAGATGAGGGGCAGGATTTTAAAAAGTTCCATGGATCAAATTCCCATTGGGAGTAGAGGTCTAAGTAGCAGCCTCCATGATTCTGCCTTCTAAGGGTGTCTCAGTGCCACTCTAAGGCAGAGGTTCACCCGTTGCCTTTGATCTCACCCCTAGAGAGGGAAGAGGTTTGTAGGCAAAAAAATTTGGATGAAAACAATTAATTACTTTGTTTCCAACAACATTTTCTGTGTATGCAAGTTATCTGTTCTCTTGGCACAGGAGTTTTTTTTTCTTTAACTTTTGGCTGACCTGTGATTAGTAGTCAACATCACCCTGTTGTGAAAATTCCTCCTGTGTGGAATACTTACAGGTATCCCCTTTGGTCCTGGTGCTCCTCTCTCCCCCTGTAATCAAGATCACCCCGGTTAGTTTGCTGTGACTAAAGGAAAGTAAAAAAATCACCGTTTGCTTCTGCAGCCTCACTTACTGTCCCCAGATCAAGAATCATCAGCTGATGCTTGNGTCTATGCAAGAAGGTTTTGATGTAAATCAGGTGAGGAAGTGACAGAGAAGCAGCAAAAAACACTTCTGCTGTGTTCCCAGGACCATGAATTTGTGGTACTGCTGCTTGTTTGACCGAGGTCAAATTTTCCTAACTCAGGATTAGATACTGTCCGTGGAACCATATGATGCTAATGGCAGGTAGTGCTGAAGATCCAAGTGGAAACAAAGCTTAGCTCTGCTTTCTTCTTCTGATTTACAGACTGGTGACAAGATTTCTAAAACAACAGGCTACAGCCATGCCATGTATCAATAAAGCTGGAGCTTTGCTGGGATGGTGAGGAAGGAGCAGTGTGCACTGTGAACTAAAAGAGTACAAAAACCCAGCAAATTAAGCAGTTTGTTCCTGAGCTGAGGTTTGTTGAGATCTGATGAGCTGCAGGATATTGGCTCTCCATCTTGCTTCCAGCTGCTTCTACAGATGTCCAGGCTCCTCAGTGCCAAGAAGAGCTAGGAGGCTAGTGAAAGCAGCTGGAAGAGAAGGAGGTGGAGGAGGAGTCAGGCTTGCACCCTCTGGGGAGGGCAGAAAGAGGAGGAGGAGGAGGGAAGCAGGCACTGCCCACACATGCTCTACAACTCTGGCTGAAGGTGCTGACCACTGGGAAAAGGCGTAATGTCCATGGAGAAGGGAATGAGGAACTTTAAAGTATTTTTTTCTTTCTTTTTTACCCTTTTTTCTTTTTCTTTTTTTTTTAAGGAAGCTAGGGAAGAAAATTAGGTCATTGAGTAGCATCTCTGCAAGAATGTGGGAGCAAGGAGGGCAGAGATTCAAGAAAGAACCAACAAGGAGAGGGAGGGAGTCAGAGAATCAGAGAGAAATAAAAGTGATCAAATATTAGTGGTGTATGCAAGAGCAAGAGAATCACTGAGCAGATGGGAGGAGGGAAGAAAAAATGATTAATAGGGAGTGTGAGGCCCTTCCCCCTCCCTCAAGCAGGACTAATCACGTGGAAGACAGCTAAAATCTTACTTCCTAATATTGCTTTGCTGCGGTAGCTGCTACATGATGGAGGAGAGCATGCCCATCCCCAAGACAAAGTTCTCCCTAAAAGATGGGAATAAACCCCTCAGAACAACACAACCACGATGTTTTGGCTGCTGGTGCTAAAGGGACATCTGTCAGGATGGATCTGTCATGTCCTGAGAGCTGATACCTGGTGCTCCTGCAGGACCACCAAGTCCTGCAGCGAGTCTGAAGCCGCATTCCCGCTTTCATCCTGGTCACCTCTCCTGCCTCCAGCCTTAGAGAGCGAAGTTACTGGCCTTTCCACGCAAGCCAAATGTGTATGTTCAACTTCCCTACACCAGCAGCCAAAAAAATCTCCTTGCCTGACATCAGAGCACGCCTCTGGCCGAGCATTTGCTGGGCTGCACCTGGGTACGAACGCGCTGCCTCCTCAGCACAAAGCACGGGGTGAGCTTTGCCATTGCAGCATCGATTGGAGGTGCAGGGGTGGTTTTAGGGGGTGCAGATTTCTACAGCACCTCAGAGAGTTCAGTCAAGGGGAAACTCAGTGGGTGGGAGACCTGCAGGGTCAGAGCTACTTTGGAGGGATTGCAAAGCAACCCACTCTACCCTTCAGAGTCTGTTGCAGAACTTCTAAACATACTGTCATTGCACTTATGATGAGCAGAAGACTGAAGATACTCATCCTCCAGGAAAATTACCCATCCTCCAAGACAATGCGATAAAGACTCAGAAAACAAAGCAAAAGAGGGTATAGATGGGAAGGTTGGGTGCATTTCAGGAGGGACTAGATCAATCCTCATAATTTGCCAGTAGCATGTAAGAATCCTTCTGAAATCCTGAACATGCTTGGATTTATTGCTGACCCAGAACTAGATGTGCATTCAACAGAATTTGCTAAATTTTGAGTATTGCCGGTTGTCAGGTACGAGGTATCTGGATTAAGTTTGGATCTCTCTGTTTTTTGCATTGTTTCAATCTATATTTTAGCAAAGAAGGTGTGACTGGAATTACACTTTTCTTTTCAGATTCCCTTCAATCTGGGATACAACACAAAACCAACAGATGAATCCTCGCACATCAGACAAGGAAAAACAAAAGAGTTGGCACAAACACCTACAAACTGAAAGCACATTTTTGTCTCTACTACTGACAGTGAGCTAAAGCAATAGTTATTCCTGAAATGAAAAGGAGAGAGTTTTAAGTCAGGGTTAAAATACAGGAAATGACAACTGAAGCAGGTGAGATATCCCAGGGAGAGAGAGAAATTTAACACATGCAGGACAAACACAGCTTGCATGCCGAGAAACACATGGAGTCACGATGGATGATGTCAGACAGTTGGCAGAGGCTGACCACAACAACCATTAAGTTGTTTTGTTTTGTTTTAAATTTATCACAAATTCAAACATAATATATCAATCAAAATGTGAAATATATGAAATCATATCATACTGGAAGGTAGAAGTTTACATTTTTAGTCCTAGCACTGTTGCACATTTCCACCCCTCAGGTCTTACCTGGAGGGCCTGGTTGGCCAGGCTGGCCTGGGGGGCCAGGGATATATGCATTAGAAGCAAGCACTTTTTCACCAGTGATTTGCTTGCTAAGATCAGCAGCATTATTTGGCAGCAAAGCAACCTGCCAAGACAAAAAAAA
>VZUA01000419.1:2417-24478 GCA_013401035.1 Horornis vulcanius | reverse complement strand
GCAGCCTGTCTTTCCCACAAAACGTGTCAGCCAAAGAGCTGCCTTCCTGCCCAGCCCTGTGCCAGCCTTTGTCAGAGGTTCCTGGGTTAACAAAAGCTGTGAAGCCTTGCAGGAGGCTCCATTATGCTGGGGAAGGGGTGTTCTGCTTCTGCCTGTCTTGCAGACCTGGTCAGAAACTGAGAGCAGCTCCTTCTTTTTGTCATGCTAGGCGTTGTTTAACGTTTGAGCCTCTGTCACCCTACCTGGAATCCTCCTCTCCCTGTGCTTGGTGAGCTGGGCAGATCAGGAGCACTGCTGCAGTGTTGGTCCATCTCTGTGGGCTAAGGAGGGGGAACTAGAAACAGGGAAAGAAATACTGAAAGCTTCTGACTGCAACAGGTAAAAACACAGATAAAACATTCTCCAGTCTTTGATGCTGCTGTGCTCCTGAAGACATCAGTCTTCACCCAGAAGATTTATCACATGAGTCCAGGCAGGGTTGGAGTGAACTCAGGAAATGGAGCTGTCAGACACCTGTGTGAGGGCTGCAGGCACAGCTTCTCTTCTGTGGGGGCACACGAACTGAACACTCCCCTGTTCTCCCTGGCTGATCTCTAGAATAACAATTGCCACAGCAGTGGAAGTTGCTTTTCTGCCAGGGTTTAATCTTTGCAATGTTACAGAGGTGGGACCATTAAAGAACTGCCCCTTTCCTTTCAGAGAGCTGTGAGTGTGCCAGTCTGGCTTTTAAAGAGTGGTCCTTGAGAGGATGTGCATATGCTCACCTGCTCTGTAGGAGAAAATGGAAATAAGACTTTGCATTCTTGAAGGATCTCTTCCTAGAGCCAGGTGTTAATTCATTATTTCAGGTCACTTGATGTCTCCTGACACAGGAGGGATGGCTGCTCCTGAGGAGGTAGCAAGGGCACACACACTCACAGAAAAACCACAGCAGCAAACCCAAATAAACGTTTGACTTTCTCCTTGATCTCTTACAGCTGTGGTGTTTCTAAAGGCTGGATGGGTACTGCTGCATCTGGTTATCTACAAAGATCCAACAGCCCTGTTCACCCTGTGGTGCTCAGGCTGAGCAGAACAGCTGTTCTGCAGTGGTTTATTTGTACCTGCTTAACATCACCAGGTTTCCCTTTCTCAGGCTGCAGCATAATGGCATTCTGTACCTCCTCCCTCCCTGAGCAGTCACCCCTGGGGCCATCTCCCTCTGATTCAGCTCTTGCACCTGCCTTTTAGACAGCTTCATCCGTGCTCCAGGCCAGACTGCAGTTCATTTGGTTGCTGCACAGGGGTGTTTAAATAGTACAGTACATTAGTGCTGACCTCACACACTGCATAGAAACTGTAGCTCCTGACTCATCTGTGCACTGAGTTCAGCTCAGGCTGCTCAGGGATTCCTTTCACTCACTGCCCTCCAGTCCTGCTCTCTAGGAGCTGAGAAATACTTTGGGTCTTGGGCTCCCTGTGGAGATGGATCCAGGGCTGTGAGCCTTGCCCATGATCTCATACCTCTGAGTATGAGATCCTTTCTGGATCTCACACCTCTGAGTCCCACTCCCCTTCATGACTTAATTTTAAGTGGCTTTGTAAATTGTCTTTCTGATTAATTTTTTTTTTTTTTTGCCTTGTGTTATCTGCAGATATAATGGCAGGAGCTAGTCAGGCTTTTCTAGTTAGACTCTACCCACAACCCCAACTAGTTTTGGGAGTGTTCCTCTCTACAGGAAAATTAAATTCAGGCTGACAGATTTTTTTTTTTTTCCTAAAGATGGGCAGCTCTTTGTGCAGCTTATCTCCCTTGGCNGATTTTTTTTTTTTTTTTTTTGCCTTGTGTTATCTGCAGATATAATGGCAGGAGCTAGTCAGGCTTTTCTAGTTAGACTCTACCCACAACCCCAACTAGTTTTGGGAGTGTTCCTCTCTACAGGAAAATTAAATTCAGGCTGACAGATTTTTTTTTTTTTCCTAAAGATGGGCAGCTCTTTGTGCAGCTTATCTCCCTTGGCCTCTGCTGAGCAGTGTTCAGCTGCAGCTACAGAAGCAGAGTTGCCATCCTCCTGTCCTGCCTCCCCACCCCCAAAAAAAGCTATTTTGGGCCTGCAGGGAGGATCAGGGTGGGAATTTGGATGTCCTAAACCACCTCTGCCCCCTGTTTTGCTGAGGCTGTGTCACCTAAGGGCTGTAAGCAATAAGTTATGTTGCTTAAGGTCNACAGCTGTGGTGTTTCTAAAGGCTGGATGGGTACTGCTGCATCTGGTTATCTACAAAGATCCAACAGCCCTGTTCACCCTGTGGTGCTCAGGCTGAGCAGAACAGCTGTTCTGCAGTGGTTTATTTGTACCTGCTTAACATCACCAGGTTTCCCTTTCTCAGGCTGCAGCATAATGGCATTCTGTACCTCCTCCCTCCCTGAGCAGTCACCCCTGGGGCCATCTCCCTCTGATTCAGCTCTTGCACCTGCCTTTTAGACAGCTTCATCCGTGCTCCAGGCCAGACTGCAGTTCATTTGGTTGCTGCACAGGGGTGTTTAAATAGTACAGTACATTAGTGCTGACCTCACACACTGCATAGAAACTGTAGCTCCTGACTCATCTGTGCACTGAGTTCAGCTCAGGCTGCTCAGGGATTCCTTTCACTCACTGCCCTCCAGTCCTGCTCTCTAGGAGCTGAGAAATACTTTGGGTCTTGGGCTCCCTGTGGAGATGGATCCAGGGCTGTGAGCCTTGCCCATGATCTCATACCTCTGAGTATGAGATCCTTTCTGGATCTCACACCTCTGAGTCCCACTCCCCTTCATGACTTAATTTTAAGTGGCTTTGTAAATTGTCTTTCTGATTAATTTTTTTTTTTTTTTGCCTTGTGTTATCTGCAGATATAATGGCAGGAGCTAGTCAGGCTTTTCTAGTTAGACTCTACCCACAACCCCAACTAGTTTTGGGAGTGTTCCTCTCTACAGGAAAATTAAATTCAGGCTGACAGATTTTTTTTTTTTTCCTAAAGATGGGCAGCTCTTTGTGCAGCTTATCTCCCTTGGCCTCTGCTGAGCAGTGTTCAGCTGCAGCTACAGAAGCAGAGTTGCCATCCTCCTGTCCTGCCTCCCCACCCCAAAAAAAGCTATTTTGGGCCTGCAGGGAGGATCAGGGTGGGAATTTGGATGTCCTAAACCACCTCTGCCCCCTGTTTTGCTGAGGCTGTGTCACCTAAGGGCTGTAAGCAATAAGTTATGTTGCTTAAGGTCAGTATTTGGTGACAGGATTTTTGTTGGCACTGCTTGTGTTTAGCTTTTTGTCCCTCTCCTCGTTTTTGTTCGGAGTTGAAGCCATTACTGAAGCTTTGATTGAACATCAAGTATTGCCATTATAAAAATATGACAGAATCTCAGCTTATTTGAGGGCAATAAATACAGCAGTTTCTCAGTTTCTGCTGTTCAAGAAGTAATGGGAGTTGCTGTTAGTAAATTATTAAATTTTTTGCCTTACAATAAAGGAAATGAGATGCTCTTGCCTTGCCCACTCCAGAGGGAATCCTCCAAAAGGCAGCTTTTTGGGAGCAACATTAATTTCTTTCCTGCCATCAATACAAATAATGTAAACTTCTTAATTTATTTTTTTTACCACAATGAATTTCTCCCTCTTTCATCTCTGGTTTTGGACACTCTTGAAAGACACTCAGAGCTGGTGTTTTAAAGCTTTTAAAGGTTTTGTGCTCCTATTTTATGATAACTTGGAAGCAGAACAAAATTTGCAGTTTCCTGTCTCTAAACCCTTGCTGCTTTTCTCCTGCATTTTGAAATTATTTGATCCTTTGGCAGCAAGGCTCCCTTTTTAGCTGGACTTTGTCAATATTGTCAGTGTCACCTGTGGCAGAGGCAGTCACTCTCTGTGTCCAGTGTTTCATGCCAGCTGTCTGACGGAGCATGTGCCTCACAGAAAACTTTTAAACTCCTCCAGTATTTTTCCTTTACCAAAAAAACCCCAACACTGATGCTCTGGGCTGTGAACCAGAGTATCCTAGAAAGAAAAATGAAGGCTGGATTTTGCTCTGGAACTGGAAATAAGCTGATTTCTGGTAGCAAAGACAGGCTGGTGTTAGATTTTGTGTATTTATGGGATCTTTGCTTTTTTAGGCTGGTGTCTCTCATTCTAACCCTGGTCAGTAATCTGTGACAGGTTGTAATTTATCTTGGCTCTTGGGCATGTATTAACCTGATTAAATAGAATGGTATCATTTTGGCAGCATAGAAATCCTTTTATCTTGAAGGAAAATGATTTCAAGTGTGGAAAGTTGATCTTTTCAGAGGTTTTTGTTGTTGTTTTGGTTTGGTTTTGGTTTTTTGAGTTTTTTTTTTCTTTTTTTTTTTTCTTTGTTCCTTAGAGGAGAGCAGTTTAAATGCTTTAGGCATTTTCTTCAAACCAGCATGCAGGAAGGACATTGGTGTGCCTGAGGCAGCAGTGGTTAGTGGCCTGTGTTAACTTGCAGGATCAAATACTAAAGGTCACTGATGCTGTGATCCAGATTTTTTCCCAGTTTTCTCTCCAGACCATCAACCCTGGGAGATCTGAAATGTGTGTTTTGTGTGCATCTCTCAGGAGGAGGATGAGACCAGGGACCCTTTCCAGCATAACTCAGTAATGGAAAGAACTGAACCTTGCTGCAAAATAATGATGAAGAAAACAAATATTAGGGGGCAAAACCCCCAAGATTTCAGTCAGATTTTTGTCTTTAATTGCTAGGAAACAGCCAGGCTCTGTGAACAACTGATAGGAGAAATGAACTTACTGTTTTGTATTTACTAATTTCTGGAGCAAAAAGCTGCTAGAAGCATGAACTCTTTGCTGTGTGTGTTATATGCAGCATCACTGTGGCTGTGCATGCAACACTAATTAATTTGGGGTAGGAACTTGTGAGATTTTGCTCTCCTGGAGGGTGGAGAGGCCTCTGTTCCTGGATAAAGCCTTTTCCAAAGTTGTGTACAGGGTCTTTTGGGACAGCACCATGAAGCCCTTTCACCCTCTGTGTCTCTAAGATTGTATTTCCTGTGAACTGAAGTATTTCCTATTACTTTTTGTGGCTTTCAAGCTCCTGGAGTTGCAGAAGGTCTGATAAAAGATGTTTTGTGCTTGCTTGCTGGCTCTGAGCTGTGGAGGATGGGGCAGAGGGTAGACAGGGAATGCAGGAGGGACAGGACCCCCCATCAATCTTGCACAATATCTCTGCTGCATGATTTATTTTTAATCCTGTCTATAGAAGTCATCTTCACTTTGTTTTGTAGCTTCTTTTTTTCTTTCCCCTATGAAAAAGGTGTGTGTTTTGCTCCTGTGACAGTTTCCTGAGAGTTTGTTTTTCTGGGTTTTTTTTTTGTTTGTTTGTTTTTTCTTCTGATTTGTATTATCTGTAGCTTTGAAGAGGATTCCAGTCTTGTGACCCACAGCAGTCGTTCTCCTGAAGAAAATCCAGCCTCCTGTGCCACCACCCTCACCAAAAACCATGGAGAAGTTTGTATCAGAAAGGCCTGTTCCTGTGTCTAAGGTACCCACAGGTCTTTGGGGAATACTGTTTGCCCATCTTTCCCTCCCCAGGATTTGGGAGAGCCCTGTCTGTGTCCAGGGAGATTCCTTGGTTGTTCTGCTGAAATTCTATAGAGGCAAGGGATTAATAAACAAAAATAAATAAAATAAACTGAAGGGATTAATTCTGGGAGTACTGTAGTGAAAGTGCAGGCTGAACAAGGGGAGAAACTTCCAGTTTTATCAGCAGCTCTTTGGCTGGAGAACTTTTCAGGGAAGGGCCAAGACCAAGAGGTTCCAAGGCCAGGTTGGATGGGGCTGTGAGCTGCTGAGGAGGAAGGTGCTGTTGAAACCTTTCTGGAAGAGTTCTCTGTGACCACCAGTGGCAATGCAGAATCCTCTGGCACAGTTTTCTAATTAGTCACCAAGCAGTTTTACTGTATTCCAGTCTGCTTGGAATGGGGAGGTTTTATTTCAGAGAGCTTTTGGTGTGAGAGGGGAGAGAATAGTCTTGGTGTTTTTTGTGTATGTGGAGGCTTGTTACAGTGAGCACACCTGTGTTTGAATTATCTTTGTGTAGAGCACTGTGGTGAGCTTTTGCTCCCAAACTTGCAGTGCAAGATTCTCCTGTTGGTGATAAGGATTTGGCAAATCCATATGGTCCTGAAACACTTCCCCATCCTCTCAGTACTATGGAAACATCAACTCCTTTTTTTTTTTTTTCTTTTTTTTTTCTTTTCTCTTCCTACTCCCTCCCCCAAGAATGAAATCCCTACTCTTCCTTCCCAGAAGAAGCCAGATACAAACTCGTGCCCTCATGCACCTGCCAAATATTTTGTCTCTGGTGGGGTGGACACTGAGAACTGCAAGGCTAGTGAGAAGGAAAGGCAGTGGATCCGCCCTGACACACCCAGCAAATGCACCTGGAAGCTTGGGAAACCCCTCTCTGCCTCTCCCCACCATCATGCCACCCTGTAAGTGTTATTTGCTGATTTTCAGCACAAATCCAGGTCTGATTAATCCACATTTTGGATCAAGGACTTGATGTTGTGTGTTTGTATCCAATGGATATTCCTTTGAACTAAAGTAGCTAAAATAACCAGCCTGGTAAAGGAGAAGGAGAAAGCTGGTGGAAATAAAAAGCAAATAAATGCTGTGTGGTTGTTGTGTGATCCTTCTGTGAATGCAGTGAGTTTCTTTGTGTTTGTTCCAGGCCAGAGCCTCCGAAGATCCTGCCAAACATCCTGAATAAAGTTGGAAATACACCTTTGGTGCGGATCAACAAGATTGGGAAGCACTTTGGGCTCAAGTGTGAACTCTGTGAGTTGCTGCAGGCACAAAACAAACTTAACAAACACTGCTTCAGAAACTTGGGTAGTTTGGGTTAGTAGTGTCATCTAACCTGGGCACAGGAGTGCAGGTAATTGGCAGGAAATGGTGAGGAAAAATTCCTGGTTTTCCTTGGTAGATTTTCAGGTTTTTAGGATTTGGTCATCTAGAACATCTTTCAGTTTGTACCTCATGAGAACAATTCCTGCAGCTTTTCCATTTTTGTAGAAAATGCAGAATATTCTTCTTCATAGAAAATATTTTGTTTTAAAATATAAAGAAGTTGTGTGAAGTTTTTGACTGCATCTCCTATTCAGAGTATTCACCATTGTGTGCAAAATGCAGCTCTGCAGTTATCACCAAAGGTCACTGAAAATGATTAGAGGGTGAAACTGTCAGTGAATTTTTTTTTTTTTTTTCTTGGTTGGATTTTTAAACCCAGCCATACTGTAGATATTAGGAGGCTCTGATCAGAGTCCTGGAAGGTTTTGAGGGGATTAATGCTGGCAATACTGGAGTGAAAGTGCAGGCTGAGCATGGGGAGAAGCTTCAGCTTGATCAGAACTTTTTTTTGGCCGGAGAACTTACCAGGAAAGGGGCAAGACCAGGTTTTAAGGCCAGATTGGACAGGGCTTGAAGCAACCTGTTCTGGTGGAAGGTGTCCCTTCCCAGGACAGGGGCTGGAGCTGGATGAGCTTTGAAATCCCTCCCAGCCCTGCTGGTTGTGTGTTTGCAGTGGCCAAGTGCGAGTACTTCAACGCCGGGGGCAGCGTGAAGGACCGCATCAGCCTCAGGATGGTGGAGGATGCTGAGAAGGCTGGGATCCTCAAGCCTGGGGACACCATCATTGAGCCAACCTCTGGGAACACAGGTAGGGACTGAGGGGAAATGCTGTGATGGTTTTTCCTGGAAAAGGCAGGTTTGAGAAGGCAGCCTGTGCGAGGAAGAAAGGGAATCTCTTCTTGCCTGCGTGGTGCCTCTTCCATCTCACACGAGGAACAATTCTGCAGTGTCCTGTGCTGGCCAGAGCAGATGGGAAGGAGTTCTGCTAAATTGCAGAGCCTCTTTGCTTTGAAAGAAAAGAAGTGCTAGGCCAGTCTCACAAGAGTCTTTAGGAATTCAAGTCCGACTGAAATTATTGTGGAAAAAAGCATGCATGAGATTGGTGTGGATCTGGATCTTCCCCTTCTTTCTGTTGAGGAAATCCCATGGTTTCTCTGTCAGGTCTGAGGAACAGCCCTTTCCATGCTGATGCATCCTTACAGCACTGCCTGGCAGAGCCCCTGCACTCCTGGATTGCCAGCAGATCCAGCCTGGGTCCACTTTTCCTCCTTGGAAGGCTGGAGGAAGGAACAGTACCTTTAAATCAAGGGCCAGGACAGAGCATCTGATGATCTGAGCAGTCTGGAGTTAACTCTGAGCTCCTGTGTCAAAGTTGTAATTGTGTTAAGCTGCTCAACTCAGGGAGAGTCAAACACTCCTGGACTATTCCCCCTTGAGTCAAATATAAACTACATAATATAGTTAAAGAGTGAAATATCTGATACACTGCCTCCTGTGAGGGGGTTCCTGGGGTGAGCTGCAAGCTGCCCTCCTGCCTGATGTGTTCAGGAGAGGTGTCTGGCCCTGTAACTCTTCTCAGGACTTCCACCCACTGCTGCTTTCTGGCAGACACAGAGCAGGCAGATCTTTATTCTGGAGGGACTGGGGGATGAGCTGATCTGAGACCACTTCCCCAGCCTGCAGCAGACAGCTGGGAAGTTCCATCTCTTGCTGTTTGCTCAGCAGCTGCCCTGGGGGGGATCAGGGGATTCTGGGGGCATTCAGGGCAGCTGAAGCCTTTGTGAGTGTGGCTGAACCTCCTGCCTGAACAGTGGCATGGAGTGGAAAATACCCTTGTGTGTTGCATTCCTCCAGTATCCAAGGTCTTACCACGACATCCCTCTCCCTGGGTCAGTACCTGATAAATGATTTTCCTTGCCACAGAATCCAGAAAGGCAGAACTGGAGGAGATACAGAACAATTACTTCAGAAAGCTGATTTTTTTTTTTTTTTGTCACATAAGAGCAAAGACCAGGGCACACAGTAACCTGAGAGAATTGGTTTTTGCTCTCTACAGCTCAGAGCTACTGAGTATGTTGAATGTGAGTGGTAATGTGGTATATTTTTATCCTCTCTGCATCCCAGTTCTCCCTCAGCCAAAGTCCTGTTGTGATGTTTGCTGCATTTCCAGGTCAGTAGCAGAAAGTACAGTGTATTAGAGTTCAGGTCTCAAAATCCTTTCCTCATCACAGACCAGAAGGAAGATCTGGATGACTTCTCTTCAGCCTTTGGCTTTCATGAGGTTGCTGCTGTCTTATTTATTTGTGTATTTGGGCATCCATATTTATCTATAATATACTGAGAAAACTTTCCCTTCCCAATATATTAAACACTACTTGAGTTGTTTGAGGTGTGGGTTATGCTTCTCTTACAGTTAAAGATTATTAGGGTGGGTTGGTTTTTTTTCTCCCTCTGCAATCCACACAAAAGCAGAGCCAGCTTTGAACAAGCAACTCTCTGTGCAGGGTGAGCTGCATGTGTTGGTCCTGTGCTGGTGAGCAGGGGAGCTGCAGCCTGACCTCTCACACCTCTCAGCCAGCCTGATCAGCTCAGCCTGTCCAACAGAGAGGTGATCTGACAGCAGCTGTCAGCTTCTCTTCCACAGGGACAGCACTTCTGAGCTCAGCTCTTCAGGTAGTGACCAGGCTGGAATCAGGCTGGGGGCAGAGATTTCAGAGCAGGAATGAGATGTCTGTCTCCAACAGCCAGGGTGCTGCATTGTGGTAGCCAGCTGACACAGTGTATTAGAACCTCAATCACCAACAGATCCAAATAATTTTTTTTTAGGCAGGACTTAGTTTCAGCACATTGCAAATATGGATTTGTGCAGAAATGAGTCAATAGAGGCTCTATGGACCTTTTGGCAGAAATCAAAGTGATTCCTCCAGTCTCCTCTGTCTTAAAGCACATTCCTTTCCCAAATTACTTCTGGAAAAATGAAGTGGGTGAGACAGGAGGAAGGTGATGTGCATGTGGTAAAGCTAGCAGTTTGCACACGTCAGGTTTCCCCACCCTTGGCTAAACTTTCCCTGGGCTGTGAGCCTCAAACAAGTATCAGCATCTGTAAAGCCAACCAGCAGAAACTCCACTTTGCCACCCCTCCAGAGAGACTCCAGTCAAGCCTCTGGTGCAAATCTGATGAAAGGCAGGGCGTGCCAAAGCTGGCACTGTGTGTTTTGTGCTTTGCTGCTGCTCACTGAGTGCTGTGCGTGCCTTTGCTTGCTTGCAGGGATCGGGCTGGCCTTGGCGGCGGCAGTCAAGGGTTACCGCTGCATCATCGTCATGCCAGAGAAAATGAGCATGGAGAAGGTCAGAGCTGCCTCTGTTTCCAAGGATTTAAAGATAAACGTGTTTGCACTCGCAGAGTTCCAGGTGCAGATATGTGCTGGGGCTTCAGCAGCAAAGGTGCAGGCTCTTGGCCAGGAAAACCCTGCTGAGGTGCTGTTGCCAGTGCCCAGAGAAATCCAGGCTGGCTGGCTGTGGATGAAAAATGTCTTGAAGATCTGTCCCCACAACACTGCCACTTTGAAAGCTCCCATAATTGTTTTAAATACAGATGTCAGGACAACCTGAGGTTTGCCTGGCACATTGAAGTGGTTACCTGTGCCCCAGGTGAGCTGTCCCTCGCTGAGCAGTGGGTGAACAAAGACAGTGCTGAAGCTTTGAGTAGTATGCAAATGTTCTGACCTCGGGGCTGAGTGTGAAGATGAGCCTGTTGAGGGTGTTTGGGGCTTTGTGACCTCCTTTATTTGCTGCAGGTGGATGTCCTGAGAGCTCTGGGTGCTGAGATTGTGAGGACTCCAACTACAGCCAGATTTGATTCTCCTGAATCTCACGTGGGAGTGGCCTGGAGGTTGAAGAATGAAATCCCCAATGCACACATCCTGGACCAGGTAAGAGCCAAGGTGTCAGAGATGCAGGTTGACCATGGAGGAGGCTCTGTGGTGTTCTGGATTGTCTGTTCAACACTCTCCATGTGTTTCTGGAGGAGAAGATGCCCCAGATCTGGAGCTGGGGCTGAGCAGTCACCACATTGTGGGAAAGGAAGTTTTTACAGTCACTAGAGAGCAGCAATGAGCTGGTGTTAGCCAGAACTACAACACTCATGGTGTCTATTTCCACTGAGTTGGCAATCCTGTGAGGAAGAATGGGCGCAGGGGTCATGTTGCTAAGAGTGCTGCTGTCCCACAGACAGGACTGATTTTGGCATGGGAGGGTGCTGGCACCTTAGGACTGCCCTTAAATTAGGTCACTTAGGAGCCCTAGTTCCAGATAATGCACAATGAAACATTCTGCAGAGAGTATCTTTAGGTGTTGTGGGGCTTGGGGATTGTTTGAAATGTTTTTGAACTCCCTCAAAATGTGACTTTTGTGTTTCTGATCTATTTTCTGGCTGATCTTTCACTTTAGTACCGCAATGCCAGCAACCCCCTGACACACTACGACACCACAGCTGAGGAGATCCTGCAGCAGTGTGATGGTAGGTCTGCTCTGCTGCTAAACCCCTTCAGAGAGCCCCTGGTAGGGCCCTGTTGTTATGTCCTTGGAGAATGAGGCCTCAGGTGAGAAAAGCTTGGATTTTGATAAAGCAAACCCCATACACGTGCTCTGTGTCATTAGAGAGTTACCTTATTTCAGCAGTTACAGCAGTGATTTTTTTTTCCATTTAAGAAGAATTCTTTGTTTTTTTAGACTTCTCTGCCTGTGAGTAGGTGGAGAAAGCAGTGGTGTTAAGTTACCTTAAAAATGCCATAGGCAGACTGGTATGGAACAGGGTCACAAATACAGATCACAGATACACAATACACAAATACACACTTAGATCACAAATACAGAAATAGGTGTTGTAACACTCCCAGACCAAATACTCCAATACACTGGAAGCATCTTCACTTAGGAGTCCTCAGGGCACAAAGTGCTCTGTGTCACAGCTGTCACCAGCAGGACCCTCTGGCTCTGCAGGGCTCTCTGCAGTCTTGGCTCTGGGCAGCTGAGCACCAGAAGGGGCTGAGCTGTGACAGCAGAGCTTCAGCTGGGCTCATTCCTCAGCTCAAGGGTTGGTTTGAGAGCTGTTGGAGACATTCCCTGTGATGCTGCAGCCACCTGGGCATTTCCATAGGGGACAGAAGGCTCCAGACCTGCCTTATTAAACAGTGCAGCTTCTGATTGGACCCTCTGATAAGAAAATCAGCAATTAAATCCATTCACATTAAGGTGAAGACCACATGAAAGGTTCTCCTCCTTCCTAAAACTCTAGCTTTTCAGAGGATTTGGTTTGTCTTTCTGTGACAAACTTTGAGTTAAAGTGAGTACCCTTTTACAAGCTGCCATACCACAGAGAGCCCAGATGAGTTCCAGATTTAGGATTCTTGTTTCTATTTACTTCCCCTTACAGCCCAGGCACTGTTCAGCTACCCCTGCTTGGTGGGGTGTTTATTCTTTTGGCTGGTAGGGAATTGATTTTGTGTGTGCATTGGTGACTCAAAAAAAAAATTCTAAAAATCCATTTTTTTGTTTTTTAATTAACAAAGCTGTCATGTGGATGCACCAGAGAAGCTGTAGGTGGTGACACAGGGATGAACTATCATATCCACACTCACTCTGTGTCCTAGTGACCAAAACAGTCTTTTTCACATGAAAATGAGGGAGTAGTGTTAACATTTCTCTCCAGGGATGCCTATCCCATGCTCTTGGCTCTCACTCAGTTAATTAACAAACAT
This sequence comes from Horornis vulcanius, assembly GCA_013401035.1. Taxonomy (NCBI): domain Eukaryota; kingdom Metazoa; phylum Chordata; class Aves; order Passeriformes; family Scotocercidae; genus Horornis; species Horornis vulcanius. The sequence goes on along the minus strand of VZUA01000419.1, from coordinate 11,826 downwards.
AATGGGCTGCTCAGTTTAACTTAGAGAATGAATTATCTGTATCAGCAAATACAGTAAGAGGAAAACTGCAGCTGTCAGCTCTGTGGGCCACCTCCAGCTGTGCCCAAAGTGCCACAGATTGGTGCCTTGCCAGGCCTCTGGACATTTCAAAACCCTTGTTGGAGAAAATGATGATTGAGCAATGCAGTTTCAAGGCAGGTCTCAAAACAGCTCCTGGGAAGCCAAGAGCCCTACCTTGCCCTTTTCAGCCACTTTGTGCATTTTTGTGGAAGTAAGTCCATCCTGAGGTGTAAGTGAGCTTTCAATCCATCATTCTGTGGGAGATTTCACACTTCTCTCCCACACCCTTAAACAGGAAAGGTGGACATGGTGGTGGCCACGGCTGGCACAGGGGGTACCATCACTGGCATCTCCAGGAAGCTGAAGGAGAAGTGTCCAGGGTGCAAAGTAAGTGACAAGCCCACTGCTTTTCTCTTCAGTGTCTCCTCAAACTGCTCCCCTTGGCACATCCCACTCCTGGTGAGCCTGCCCTGGGTCTCTGTGGGAAGCTCTTGGGTGTTCTCAGTTAAAAGGTAGTTCTGGCTGCAGAGAGGGCTTCAGAGTGTCTGAAATCATCATGCTCTGGTCCCACTGGTGACCAGAGTTCAGGTTTGGCTCAGCAGATGAACACTGACCCTCAGATCCCTCCATGGGGTGCCTGGGAGGCTTCCTCCTCTGGTGTGTGCTCTGCAGCCTTGAGTTTCCTCCCTGGTTCTGCCTTCCCCAGCTGCTCTGGAGCTGCTGAGGTTTTGCCCAGTGGAATTGTCTCTGCACACACCAGCCTGTGTGTTTCCCTGTGTGATGTGTTAGATTTCCTCACAGAACTTGGGATCCTGCTTCAATCATGAGAGTTTTCCTACACAGGCAGGGAGTGGTACAGAAAATAAAACTGATCTGCCTGCACTTGGCACAAAATGAGTTGTCTGTAATGATGCCTGGCATGTGAATGAGGACAACCTTGTCTCAGGCAATCCCTGTTTCCTGTTTAAACCAAGCAAAACCGTGTAGAACAAGTGATGCCATCAGTGTCCACAGCCTGAGGAGGTGGGATGGGTTTCCAAGGGGCCCAGAAGCAGCAAAGCATTTTGCTGCCAGGGGAGGGGAATGCTGCCAGGAGGAAATGAGCAGGAGAGCAGGTTGACTGTGTGACAAGTCTCACAGGGGCTGTGCTCCCCAAAGCTGTGTGCCTCAGTGGCCTGAGTGGAAACTGCTTCTCCAGATTATAGGTGTGGATCCTGAAGGCTCCATCCTTGCTGAACCAGAAGAACTGAACAAGACTGACAAGACAATGTATGAAGTGGAAGGAATTGGATATGATTTTGTCCCCACAGTGTTGGATAGATCTGTAAGTCACACTGCTTGGTTTTCTGCCCTTTGCCCTCTGCTGGGATGCAGTACTGAGGTTAAAGACAGAGGAGAACTTGGGGAAGTATTTCTTTCAGCTGAAATGGAAGGGCTAGCAGACAGAACCATTCCTGTTCTGTCCATCAGCATAAAGAGCCCTTGAAAGGCTTCTGAACTGGCCACGTTAGTTTTACAATGCCAGGGCAAAATGCTGCTAGTAGATAACATTTTTCTACAACACACACTTAATTTTGTGCTTAAAAAAAACCCAAAACACACCCGAAAAAACCAATCATGAAACACACACAATAAAAATAAAACAGACTCACAACAAAGAACACCGAATTCCCAATTAAAAATAAACAACCAAACAAAACCCAACAAAACCAAACCTTCCAACAGAGCATCTCAGCCCCTCCTGGACAAAGTGGTGTGACTGTGTCCCTGGGAAGCCCTCCCAGAGGGGAGGAGGCTGATGCTGTCTGAGGCTGACTCACAGCAGCCTGCTCTCACAGAAAGGTTCCAATAAGGAGCCTTTTGTGCTGATATGATCATCTTACCTTGGCAAAAAACCCCGCTTGGCATTTGGAGGAGGATGGAAACCCCGGGCTCAGCGGGGCCGCTGTTCCCTCAAAGAGCTGGGGCTGAATTCACACTGGTGGTGCAGTTCCCCTGTCCCCCCTCATTTCAACAGAGCCTTGTTTCTGTCTCCTGCCCCTCCCCAGGCAGTGGACCAGTGGTACAAGAGCAATGATGAGGAGTCATTTGCCTTGGCACGGATGATGATCCGCGAGGAGGGGCTGCTGTGTGGTAAGAGCAGGCAGAACCCTCTGCTTTTCTCTGAGAAATCTGTGGGGGGCTGAAGCCTTGTGCAGATCACAGAGACCTCCTGCCACTCCAGAACTCATCTTCCTGGCTCTGGGCTCCTCTGTTCTTTCTCCTCCTCTCTTTTGATGCCTTCATCTGGTGGTTTGATGGTTTTGGGCCTGCTGTGTGTCCTGGCAGGGGGCAGCTCGGGCAGTGCCATGTCTGTCGCTGTGAAGGCAGCCAAGGAGCTGAAGGAGGGTCAGCGCTGTGTTGTCATCTGCCCTGACTCCATCAGGAACTACATGTAAGGATCTGCTTGGTTTTCTCTCTGGGAGAGGGGTGAGGGAGTCCCTCAGACCTTACCAGTTATCCCAGCAAGGAATGTCTTTGGGGCACAAGTTCTGAGCTGTCTAAAAGGGGTCTGACGTGGAGCAGGGAGAATCTTTTTCCCCTTTAAAGCTGAGCTGTGATTTCAGTAGATAATCATCACTGGTTAGCATTTTTCACAGCAAAGGCCTTGCATTCACTGTATTATTTGTGGGGGATCACTGGTTGTCCCGTTCCTGGGAGGGTTCCTGTGCCCACAGCGGGATCCAGCAGTTCAGCAGCAGCAGCAGCCACACTCAGGGTGAGTCTGCAGGTGGAAGTGTCAGGGCTTTGGGCTGTGCTGAGAAGTTTTTCTCCAATCACATTGAAACACACCCCCAAACATGGTATTTTTAGCTGAGTTTGCTGACCCATGTTGCATTCAGCTCAGTATTAAGACAAACAGAAGCTGCAGACAAGAACACATCTCCATTCCAGGCTGTGTCTCCGTGATATTGCAAGGGGCTGATGCAGTTGGAGCTTTGTTTCCTGTGGGATTCCTTTTTATTCCCATGAGTATTTCTTCTCCATGTCCCTGGCTGCTAAGCTTGGATGGCAAATGATGGTCTATTTCCAATCCCACTGTAGCTGTTGGTGACAGTGAGCTGTGAACAGTTGCCTCTGTTTGCTGTCAGATGTTCAACCCCTGCTAATGAGCTTTTCACTTCCTGGTGCTCTGCAGGTCCAAGTTCTTGAGTGACAAATGGATGATTCAGAAAGGGTTCATGAAAGAAGAAGACCTTGGCAGCAAACCTTGGTAAGCCTGTCAGATCCATTTGGATTTCCATCAGTCTATTCAATCGAGTTTATGGCAGTTGCTAATTTAAAGCTCATTTCAATTTACACTTCTCCTTTGATTTAGCTGATCTTCCATGCTATTGTCTTGATGTATAATTGCAGCTATTAATCAAATCTGCTTTAATTAGTTGACATCCTTCCTTGAGTTGTATGGCAGCAGAAGAAAATTTGGTACTTAGTGACTGGGTTTTTTAATGAAAAGTGTTATATCTGGAATTTAAAAAAAGAGAATATGCAAAGAATCCTTCCAAAATCAGAGTTCTTGAGTGCAAAGCACTGCAAGTTTACATAGGTAGAAGGGAATCTTCCCTAAATTGTTGCCTATAATGTCTGTAAATACAGATAGGTCTTTGAGGAGGAGCACAAAATTTCTGTGTGAGAGACAAATAATGAAATTGTGGAGATTAGTGCTCTCCACTGACTATCTGCAACCATAGAAAGCAGATGAAATGAGGCAAAGGGTTTTGCTTTTCAAGCCTTCTCACACTTCAGTGACTTTCTGATATTGGGAATAACACCTGAGAGCCCTGAAGTTTTCTGATACTGGGAATAACACCTGAGCCCTGGAGCCTGGCTGTTCCCTGCAGCNAGTGACTTTCTGATATTGGGAATAACACCTGAGAGCCCTGAAGTTTTCTGATACTGGGAATAACACCTGAGCCCTGCAGCCTGGCTGTTCCCTGCAGCCTTCTGTTGTTCCAGTGGTGCTGGAAGCCACTGTGCATGAAGGACCAAGACTTGCATGGGTCTGTTTTTCCCTCCATGCCCAGGTGGTGGAACATCAGTATTCAGGAACTGAGCCTCTCTGCCCCCCTGACTGTGCTTCCAACTGTTACCTGTGCAAAGACTGTGGAAATTCTCCGGGAGAAGGGATTCGACCAGGTACCAGTTGTTGATGAATCTGGGTATGTCCACATCTATCACTCTTCATCCATATGTATCACTTCCCTCACCAGGTCCTCAGGGATGTCTTTTGAATGTCTTCTCACTCATCCTTTTCCATTTATTAACTCAGTTCAGAAATGTTGCCTTGAACACACCAGTGCTGGACTTTGTGTTTTCATGCCAGGATTGTCCTGCCCTTCACATGATTCTAATGGTTATTCTGATATACTTACTCATTGTGTCTCTGCAGGATAATTTAATTTCTTTTAATAATACCAGTTTAATTTTAAAAAAGGCAAAAATTCCTATTTAAAACAACCAACCCCAAATGTGCCCACCTCTATGAGAGCTTTCACAGAGTTCCTTCAGCACACTGAGTGTTGTGCAGTGCTGCAGTGACCCCTATAAACCAGGGTTTACCACCCTGCAGGTCTCCTGCAGACAGGCTGAGTATTAAAGAACTGCTCAGTTGTGCTGACCTGAGGCATGAATTGTTGTAGATCCTCACAGGGAGAAGGGAAATGAGCCAAACTGGGGTGAGCTTGTCTCTGCCTGTCACACCTTGCAAAAGGACAGATGAGAGAGTGAAAAAAGTGAAGCAGTTTGTGCTTTCCAAAAGCTCTCTGAGATTGCAGGTAGCTCTCTCCAGTTGCAAGGAGCAGAGATGAAAAGGTCCTGGTGCTCAGAAGGACCTGCAGCACCTGCTGCCTTGTGTGTGAGTCTCCAGAACCTCTGAGAACTGTACTCTGTCTCCTGCAGACACACAGAATCCAAGTATACCATCAATAGTGCTGCATTATTAGCATGAAATAGCTGAACTGACTCCTCCAGGCTGGCTTGAGAGTGGGTGCTTTTTTCTACAGGAGCACCTGAGGCTTTTGTGTTGTTTATCCCTGTCTTGTCTCTCCTTCCCCAGGGTGATTCTGGGCATGGTTACCCTGGGTAACATGCTTTCCTCACTGCTTGCTGGAAAAGTTAAGCCTTCTGATGAAGTCAGAAAAGTAATCTACAAGCAATTTCAACAGGTAGGCAGGTATATCCTGCAGCTCCTGGTTCTCTGGTTGCAAATACTAGAGCAGGTGTGCTAACACTACACAGGCTGGCAGAGGTTTACCTGGGACCATGCCAGCAGCTGTTATTGAGCACACAATTTTCTTTTAAAAACATGGAATGCTTGACTTAGTTTTCACCAGGATTTAAGGTCCAGCACTGTCCCAAAGTGGATTAAGTGCTGTGTTTCTGGAGGTGTCTTTAATGCTTGTGTTCAACCTGTGAGCCACCCAAGGGTGCTGGCTCTTTATGGACAAATGTAAATGTATTTTTTCTTCCCCAGACAGATAATCCAGCATCATGGGGAAATGTGGTGCGTAACACAACTGCTTAGTTCATGTTCTCCCTCACCTGGACACCTTGGGAGGTTCTGGGGATGGTGGTGTGTGATGGTTTCTGTGGCTGCTCTGGTGTTGGCTGCATCAGCCAATTCTCTGCACTTCTGAGGCTGTGGCTCTTTCCATGGGCAGCTTGAAGGCTTCTTTAGTAAAGAACAACTGAACCATTTATTTTCCCTTTATTTCTGATGTTTTCTTGGTGGAGGCTGGAAGGGGAGTGACACGAGCTGTGGTACTGCTGACTTGTTAACTAAAAATGGTTATTTTCCATTTGAATTGATGGGTTAATGGAGAAATGTGGTGGAATGCACATAACCTCATAACTTGACTTTAGTCAAGCTGATTTGGGTTGTTTATGAGTGAAGCTGGTAAAATCAATCCTCTGTGTCACTAAAATCACTTCTGGTGTCCTACATGGGATCCCACAGCCTGTAAGAGGCTCAGCCTGTAAACCAGGGCCAAGGTACAGTTTGGAAAGATGGATCTTTTGGCTTTTTTAGGTTGCTCAGAGAGGTTGTGGATTTCCCATCCCTGGAAGTGTTCAAGGCCAGGTCAGATGGGGCTCTGAACAACCTGAGATAGTGGAAGGTGCCCATGGCAGGGGATTGGAACTGGATGATCCTTGAGGTCCCTTCCACCCCAAACCATTCTGTGATTCTGTAACATGGGCAGCCTGCTTTGGTAGGATCACCACAATTATTTAATGTTCATCTCTTAGAATGGAAGCAGATTGGTTAGAGCTGGTTTTTTTTTTAAAGTCCCTGGTACAGTTGTTCTCTGAGGAATTGAAACACCAGTGACAGGATAATTTGCCAACCCAAACAAGTGCTAGTGGAGGGAGGAGCCATCCTTGTGGAGTCAGATGTTAGTTCCAGTGGTTTGGGTTCTCAGTCATGTGTAGTGCAGTACTCACTGCCTAGAGACCTAGTAAGCTTTAAAACAAAGCCTAAATGTGGGAAAACCTGTGGGCAAAATGTTTAAGAAGCTTGAATGAGCAATAGTGAGACAGGTGAAAACTCCCTGGGGGTTCTGTTAAATTTCCTCTGAGCATCTCTAGGCATGGTTATGCCTTCATGGTTGTCCCAGTGCTGCCAAGGGGCTGCTTGTCCTGGTTGTCTGTAGCCTGCCCAATCCCTGAAGACACATTTGGGACTGAGGGGTGACTCCATGTGGCAGCAGATCCAGATTTCCCACCTCCTTCCTTTCCTGGACTCAAGTTTAAGGATTGGTTCCTCAGCCTGGACTGTAGCTGGTCCCTTAAACACAGGCTGCTGGGAATCCTCTGACTCCCAGTGTGGAGACAGAGCTCCAGTGCAGCCCAGCTCTCACACTGTGGCATTTATTTCTCACAGAGGGGCTTTTTGAATCTGCAGTGCAAGACTCTTCTTTGCTGTGAATTCCTTTATAAAAGCATGTCAGATGGTGGGTGCTGGGGAAAGTCACCTGGTTAATGGAGCTGGGGCTGCTGCTTCATCTGTCAACTCAGGTTTGAACAGTTTTAGGCATTTTTTTAAATGATTGCAGAAGGTGATTGCTGAAGGGTTTTGGCAATATCTGTATTTTTTCAGAGTTGACATGGGGTGCTTTCTTCAGTCTTAGCAAAGTTGAACTTTACCAAAAAAAAAAGAATTCTTAAATCTCAGCTCCTTGATTTGCACCTGAATCCAGTGTTAGCTGAGCAATCTTTCACCCTTAGTTTTGTTTTTATCTTGTTTGGGCTTTTCTGCCTTTCCAGATCATATTCTTTTCCACAATGATTTGCAGCCTGATTAGTTCACTTTTCCAGTCTTTTTGGAATAAAATCACCAAATATAAAGACTTCTATGGTAACTTTTGTTAAGGCACATGGAACACTTGACTTTCTTTGATTATTAGCATTTTTCAGATCTTCATTGTATTCATTATGCTTACAGAACCAGAAGGAATAACTTCATGTGGTGCTTCTTTTTTTTTTTTTTTTTTTAAATGACAAACAAAGAAAACTTATCTTTTAAGTTGGCCTTGGTTTGTTGGTATTTTCTAGTGCTTCAGGTGGGAGCAGTACACAAATGCTGATGTATTGATTTTAGTTCTGTACAAAGTGTATGGGGATTATTGACTACTAAACATAGAAAAGACTGTTTTACTCAGGTTTTGTAACTCTCTCCTTAGATTAACCTGAAAGACAACTTGGGGAAACTCTCTCACATCCTGGAAATAGACCACTTTGCTCTGGTGGTTCATGAACAAATTCAATGTGAGTACAAAGCACTGCACCTTGTGAGAGCAAATCTTTGAGTGGCAACGAGAAGCAAGTGTGAGTGTGTAAAGTGAGCTCTGAAGAAGCAAAATCCTCATTCTGTGTCTAACTTTGTGCTACTAAGCCTGATTTCCATCCCTGAAAGTGTTCAAGGCCAGGCTGGACAGGGCTTGGAGCAACCTGGTCTGGTGGAAGGTGTCCCTGCTTGTGGCAGGGGTGGAACAAGATGATTTTAAGGTCTCTTCCAACCCAAATCATTCTAGGATTAGTAAGACTAAATAAATCTTCGAATCTGGGGTATATCACTCTTAAATGTGAATAATATTTGTCCTATTTAATCTTCCTAATAGCAGACAACTTTGCAAAGTTACAAACACTGAGAAATGAGAGTCAAAACAATATTAAGTTGTGCCAGATAAAATTATATTTAGCTTCTCAATTATAACTGGAAGAAGAAGAGCCATCAAATTTGGGCGTGTTCCTGATAATCTCCATAAGGATGTGCTCTTGGCTCTGAACTGTCTGCTTATAAACCTGGAATCTCACTGGAAGCTTGCAGTGAAACAGAGATTGAGTAAACAAAAAGCCCAGGACAGTCCAGCTGACTGAAAAAAAAAACAAACCCTGAGTATAGAAACAGACTAAACATCTCAGTACAGGTAGACTTTAGGAACTGGAATTTAGAATTTAGAAAATTGATAAAGGGCAGGTCATATGGCCACTTGGTTCCCAGGTCAAGGCTTAGGCTCACAATGAGAAAAATCACTTGAACCTGTGCTTTCAATGCAGCAAAGATTAAATGGTTAATACATTTTTTTTGGATATAAATGGGGTATTGTGGTTTTTACACTGATTCTGTATTTGACAGGGATGAAGGAAGATGGTTGTGTCACATTTCCTCCTCAAAATGTGGTTCCATTGGGCCATTCAAGTGGCCCTTGGTTCCAATGGGGTAATTCCACTTGCAGCTGTTTCAAGTAATTAATGTTTGAGGAAAGTACCCTTTATAACAAGAGGGCCTGGTTTGAATTTTTGCATCAAGAAAAACAAATCCAGTGATTCCTGATCATTCCATCCATAAAGTCTCAGTGTCCCTTTTGATGAGGAGCTTTTGTGAGCTGAAAATCCTTGTCACCTGCCCTGTGACTCTTGGCCAAAGGTGCCTTTTGTGTTCCCCCCTCTGTGTGCCAGGACCACCAGGCAGCTCCAGGCTCGCGGAGCTGGGATGGCTCAATCCCCAAATTTTACAAACACTGCCACTAAAACCAAGCAGGAGGGGGGTGTGTTTGAGCCTCCTGGAGCCTGACCTCCCCTTTTTTTCTGTGCAGATCACACGGATGGCTCCTCCAGCAAGCGGCAGATGGTGTTTGGCATCGTGACAGCCATCGACCTCCTGAACTTCGTCACCGCACGGGAGCGGGAGAGGAAATCCAACTAAAGCCAGGCAGCAACGTGGAGCCTCTTCAACATTTTGCAATCTCAAGCAAAGAATCAGGTTTATGTCTTAAGTAGAATGTGGGGTTTTTCTTTTTTTTTTTTTTTT